>MU670473.1:27285-73360 GCA_026770625.1 Nicotiana glauca
ATGGTGTTTAGTTATACATACCAGTACAATTCAAATATACTGACGCCCCTTTTGCCGGGGGCGCTACATTCGTGTCATGATTGTAGGTGGCCCCATAGCAGACAATGCAGACCGAGTGTAGCGGAGCATTCATCAACTCGAAGTCACAGTGAGCCCCTTATTCTTTCATGGGGCTGCATGGTGTATCTTTTGTTATTACAGTTTTCTTTTATTTTGAGGTATATCCGGGGCCTTGTTGCCGGCATAGTCGTGCTTATGTATTGTATCTTTAGAGGCTCCAAAGACACTAGTGTGGGTTGTGTACGGGTTTTGGGGAGTCCCCTCTGTGTATATGTTGAAATCCTAACTTGTGATCTCCTTAAGCCGTGACTCTAGTAGAATCTATGAAGCTAACTTATGAATGGTAAAATATCACGCTATGAAATGAACTAGTAATGTGGTATACCCCGTGTATTATCGTTCAAATTAACCAAAGGCATGAGTTCCGCATTCATCATGAGTTGGGGTAAAAAGCGTTCGATAAGGCTTGCTCAGTCGGGTTCACTTGATTGAGCGCCGAACGCGCCTCTCGAGGTTGGGGCGTGATAGCCGCGATCACATAGGGAAAAGAAGGGCTGGAAAATTTTGTGCTTCGCTATCGCATTAGTTTGTCTGCGATAGCATAGGGTAAATGCTTGAGCAGATTATAAAGTACTCTATTTCGAGGATTGCATCCATTTTTGCATTTTGAGCTATAAAGCTCAGATTGAGGAAAATTTTGAAGGGATTTTTAGAGGATTGATTGGGGTAAGTGTTCTTTACTCGGATTTGGTTAAATATCATTATTATGTCCTGATTCTTATCATTTAATTTTGATATTTGTGGTGAAAATTGGGAAAAATGGAGGAAGGTTTGGAGAGTTGATTTTGGGGATTTGGATGGCCATTTGATGTCAGATTTTGGTGAATTTGATATGGGTAGACTCGTGAGCGAATGAGTTTTCTAGTTTTGTGATTTTTATCGAATTCTGAGACGTGGGTCAGGGGAGCCGAGTTTGAGCCAATTTCTCGATTTTTGAGCTAATTTGTTTATTTTGCTTGGGCTTTGTTCCTTTAGAGTATATTGATGATAATATACTGATTTTGGTTAGATTTGGACCATTTGGAGGTCGATTTAAGAGGCAAAGGCATCGCGGGCTAGAGTTTGGACTGATTTGAGTTAAGTAATTATCGTAAATGTTGTCCTGAGCGTATGAAACCCCGAATTTCACATTGTTGTGCTACTTCGAGGTGACATCCACACTAGATGATGAGCGTTGGGTCATACACTTGACTTAGTCCATCTCGTATGACTGTTAAACCGCGTATTTGATTGAAAACTGTTTGTTATCATTGTATTTTGGAAAGTGTTATCATGTTTTGGGCTGAATTCCATATTTGGGCCTCGTGTCAAATGTTTTGGACCCTTAGAGGATTTTTACTACTATTCCGCACTGTTTTGACTTTATATTTTTACTCAGTCATGCTGTATTATACTATTTTCAATTTTTACCCCATTTTGATATTTTAAATGATATTTTGGGCTGAGCATCATGTTTTACTATTGCCCGAGTGGCTTGAGAGATTTCTGACTGAGTGAGGCCAAGGGCCAGTGTTGTGAGGATATTACGGGATCGGGTTGTGCTCCACAGTAGTGTTGTACCGATTCATGATTATAAGGCCAAGGGTCTGATTTGTTATGCCACGAGGTGCCTTGTTGTGAGGCCGAGTGCTTGATTGATTATGCCACTAGATGGCTTGATATTGCACTTGGACTGTAAGGAGACCCTCCAGGAGTTTGTACACCCCCAGTGAGTGCGGGTCCCTAGTGTGAGATGTGATATTGCCCGAAAGGCTGTTGTTATTTCATGTTGTTGCCCGATGGGCTGTCCTTGATCCATGTTTTGCCCGAGGGGTGGTTCTTGATTCTTGTTATGCCCGAGAGATCGATTATGAGTGATTGTAAAGTAGCCCAAAGGGCTAGTTCTATTGATATTTTGACCAAGGGGTGGTGTATGGT
Source organism: Nicotiana glauca (assembly GCA_026770625.1). Taxonomy (NCBI): domain Eukaryota; kingdom Viridiplantae; phylum Streptophyta; class Magnoliopsida; order Solanales; family Solanaceae; genus Nicotiana; species Nicotiana glauca. The sequence goes on from MU670473.1 coordinate 29,323, forward strand.
ACATGTTTTTCCCGAGGGGCTATTTATATTTCTATTATTTTTACTCACAGTTTTATCACTCGTTTGAAACTTTTGAAAGTTGTTTTAAAAGGTTTTACTGAAATTGAGCTTGATTTATGAAGTAAATAACTTCTGTAATGTTTTGGAAATGTACTGCATTTGCTGTAGCATTATGACATGGTTTACGTGTTTTCTTACTACTCAACTTTCATTTACTTTTATTACATACTGAGTTGGCATACTCTCACTAATCCTTGCACCTTATGTGCACATTCAAGTATTTCTGAACCCGGTACCGGGTGTTGATTGCTCAGTGGCAGAGTCCTCGGAGTTAGCAAGGTAGCTACCCAACGTTCGTAGCCCTGATCTTCTCCCTCTTGTCTTCCTTAGATTATTTATAGTATATTTCAGACTTTTCATTTTATTCAGACTTTAGTAGATGCTCGTGACTTGTGACACCTCGATGTCGGGCTTGTGTATTTATTCCGCACTATTCATTTAGACTTACATTATGAGATATTGATTAATTAAAGGCTTAAAAATGACCTTTATTGAATAATGGTTAATTTGAGAATTGTGTCGGCTGGCCTAGTTTCACAATAGGCGCCATCATGACCGGGTCGATTTAAGGTCGTGAAAAGTTTTTATCTGAGCTTAGGTTACATAGGTCTCATGAGTCATGAGCAGGTTTAGTAGAGTCTTGCGGATCGGTACGGAGACGTCTGTACTTATCCTCGGGAGGCTGCAGAACCTTTAGGAAAAACTTCACATTCTTGAATTCTTATCGTGCATCCTTGATTCAACTTGAAATGTAACTCTTTGAATTCCTTCCACATGTTTGTATGCTCGCATGAGCGCATGGTATGGGTTGTGCATCGACGACTTGTGATTTCTTGACCAAAGGGCGAGAGGTGATCTCTGTGTGTTGATGTTGGGCGAGTTTGGAGGACTGGAGGCTGGGCCTTGCCTGTAGCTTGAGCCATGAGATGTTGATTGCATGAGCGTGTGTTTTTGGATTTATATGTTCGATAGTGTCCCTATAAAGGGAAGTGATGATTGGATAGTTATGTGATGGGTGTGATGTGACTGTGAGATATGTTCATATGAATTGAGTGAGACGAGGAGGGTCTTCTTTGGGGTAGCAAGAAATATCTGGTGCTTGATTTCCATCGTGATTTAATGTATAGCCCCAAGTTGTGGGTACATTGAAGGATCTTTTCATGTTGCCTATTTAGGAAGTGAAGTAGATTTCACGTTATGATATGATTTCAAACTCGGGAATATTAAGTGACTACGTAATGTTTATGAAGGTGGAAGGGTATAAAGTGATGTTAGTTTGAGGTGTAGCAGGTAGGTTATCTCCTGCAGAGTGTTCTGAAGTTTGTATGATCCTTATGTTATTTGTTGGAAGATCTCTTTTATCAGTTAAATATATGTCTTGCAAATTGAATTCGGGTTGATTAAGAGAGTGGGCTTGACTATTATGAGGGTGAATGCAAGATTTGCAGAAGATTTGAAGTACTAGATAATCAGTGTTTCACGAGCTTATGAAGGATTGAGTTTAATCTCACTATGGTATTATGGAAGTAATAGGGTATATGCATTATGGATTATTATGTTCTTTGATCTATGGCTTTGAGCCAAGTGGGGGAGTCTGCTATTGATTAGTTGATTGCACGGTTATGTGCTATATTGGTTCTAGTTTGAGGCGTACTGGTGAATTAGTTTTGGCTCACGGAGGTTGAGACCGAGGATGGCTCGAGTAAAGGAAATTTCAATAAAGGTTATCTTATGCTTTATGGGCGTATGAGAATCACAGAATGACTTGAGTTGTTATTGGTAAAGGATGTACGATGCATTGAACATGAAGTTTCTTGGTTGCATTAAGGTGAGGTTACATTCTGAGGTGTCGGAGTGCTAATGGGGCACATGTCGTTCGGTTTGTTTGATCAGTTCTATTGAAACCTGAGTAGAGTGGATGACTTCCGATAATTGTTTTAAAGGATAAAAGATTGACCTATAGTAATTGGAGATTCTTAAGGATGTGTGTTTGTCTAGAAACTGAGGTTTACATTGAAAGGTGCCAAGACTTGTGGAATTTATGTATCATTATGGATTCTTCATACTAGTATCAGGAAAGCGAAGGTAATGGATTTAGATTCGCATAGTGGTCTCTTCAGAGCGGGTATCTCGGTTGTGGTAGTTTAGGGGTGCTTCAGAAGATACAATGGTTTATGAGCCTCAGGGCGGTGTAGTCTTAGGCTTGGGGTCTCCTGTGGTGGGTTTGAGTTAAGGGATTTCAGTATTATGGCAAAGTGAAGTATCAAAATGGAAGGTAATTTAGTAGGAACTTGGATAAATTAGACAGCTTTGTAGTAGGTTGGATCGGCATGGTAATGTATATGATCGGTTCTTGGGTGCTTATGATGCGGTGGGTTTCTACAGGTGTTTTGTGGAAATGCTCTTAGGTTTCAATGGCTTGCGTTGCTTGGTTTGGTTAGAAGGAGTCAGTCCTGGCAGTTTGGTTTTATGAAAAGGGGATTCGAAGAGTTCATGATGATTTGTACCACGGTTCGAGGTGTGTATTTTTTATTAGCGTAAGGAGTATGGGATATATAGTGATTTTCACCTAGGTGGGATCAAATAGGAATGTTCTTGGCTGGTTGAGTACGTAGTTTCTTGTATCTCGGAGTGGATTATGAAGTTCACATATTTAGCATAGGATGGCATGGTATATATGGTAGTGTAGGATTGAGATTTGCCGGTATAAGGTCACAGTTTAGTTCTGAAAGAAAGGTCATAAATTATTAGGCAACACGGGCAGTTTCAAATGACTCGGTAAATGATATTACTAAATGGTGTGTCTTGATAAGGGTATACACTTCAGAAAAGGGCAATATGATGGAGTTAATTGCGACACTCTCTCGTTTGATCGACTGCTGATATTCAAGTTTGCTTGGTAGCACAAAAGAATTATAGGAGTATCTCTCATGGAACGATCGAATATCATATGTGTGCTAGATATTCGGGTAGTGGAGTTAGGATCATATATGGTGATCTATGTATGATATGGATTTAGAGACCAGGAGTTCTCATGAACGGGTTATGTTGTGGTTGTGGACTGCGTGTATTGACCTTGTGTGGTGACTATTAGAGGTTTGGAGACTCGAGTGAATCCTTGTTGCTTAGTATATTAGATCTTGATGTGATATTGGTTATAGACTGGTGGTCTCTGTGTCATATTACTGTAGATTATCATGCTAAGTTAGTGACATTGGCTATGTCGGGGATGCCACAGATTGAGTGGCAAGGTTCGATGGATTATGTTCCCAGTAGGGTGATTTCATTTTTGAAGACCCAGCGGATGGTTGGGAAAGATTGTCCTTCTTGTTTGGCCTTTGTGAGGGATGTCAATGTAGAGACTCCTATCATTGATTCAGTTCCGAAGGCTTCCTGATGTGTTTCCTGTTGCCGAGCATGCCGCCGGACAGGGTTGTTGATTCCAGTATTGATTTGGTGCTGGGCATCGTATCATATGGCACCGACAGAGTTAAAGGAGTTGAAGGAGCAACTTCAGGGACTCCTTGATAAGGGGTTCATTGATAGGCCAATATGGATGTGTCTTATGCATCGAGTCGGCTTGGTTGACTCTGAGTTGCTATTGCTGAGGGATGTGCTGAATCGATTATTTTTGAGCTTTTTACTGTTCTGGGGTGATCTATGAGTTACGTTTCCGTATTGCGGGGAGTTATGATTTGTTGGTTATACGCACATATGGGGCGGTTCCCATTGGGATTTATAACATAATTTGAGTGAGACGAATATTAGAGGGCTGTATGATTGATTGCGTATTAGGTTTTTTCTTTTGGGTTGTATGGTGTTATGTCATTCGTATCTCTGTGGTTATGTTAATGCACTCTGGGTCCTTGATGTTGAACTCCGAATGGCTATGGATTTTGAGTAGGGTGGCTCGAGGTATATAATGCAGACTAGTGTTTTGGTAGGAACGCGCATTGCAGCAAACTTATGTGGAGGTATGGTCATTCGGGTTAAATTCGTGTGTTCTAGTTCTACGACGTGTGATGGGTTCTCAGCATCGTATTGTGGTGGTACTGGTGAGCTTGTTGTGCAACTCTCTCATTTGAGTCACTTTTTCATGATTTGAGTATTTTTGGATTGTTGCTTATTGGTGTGTGGATTGCATGAGTTGTGGCTTTAGATGGTATTGATGTGTCATTTCACCAGAGTGTTGTGTTGGATTAGATGAGATCATTGGGATCTATCATGAATACAAACGGATTCGATTTCATCATGTTGGAGGGGTAATATTGATGTTCAGCTTAGAAATTTGCTATGGTCTTTGCCAAAGGATAAGTGGCTTCACGAATGGTTGATCTGAGGAATGGTTATGACTTTCTACGTGTTTCATTTATCATTGGCAGTATACGGAAGTGTTGGAATGAGGCTTTATTTGATAAGAGGTTTATTATCAATATTTGGTTGTTCTGAGCAACTGTTTTAATTAGAAGATTATCGCTACAAGAGTTGGATCTATGTGGTATATCATGTAATTGCATCTGAGGCTGTAGGTATGATTTGTTATAACTTGTTCAGACTTATTCAAAGTATAGATGTGAGATTCTGATCTGATAGATGACTTAAGAAGTTGAAATGTGGTTCTAAGGTTTATGGGCTAGGTTGGGTTGTGAAATTTCAGTTACATTGTGTTATCGGACATGTATGAGATAAGGTGACATGGGATTACCCCCGGGTATGTGCATGGTAAGGTTACACAGACGATTGATGGTTTTCGAAACAACTCTAGGAACGTTCGAGGATGAAAGTATGTTTAAGTAGGGGATGATGTAACGACTCGACCAGTCATTTTGAGATTTTGCACTTCGCTCGCCAGTTCTCGGGCATGACTAGCCCTGTATGATGTATTATGACTTATATAAATCGTCGTTTTTGGTTTTTAGGGTACTTAGAATGGATTTGGAAGAACAATTCTCAGTTAGATGCTTAAAATTTTAAAGGTTTGACGAAGTTTTGACTTTTTAGTATTCGATCTCGGATTTGGATTTTTATGATTTGGTTAGCTCCGTTAGTTGATTTTGGACTTTGGAGCGCATCCGAAATGTATTTTGGATGTCCGTGGTAGATTTAGGCTTGAATTAGTGAAATTGGAAATTTGGAATTTTTCGGTCGGTAGTGAAAATTTTGATATCCGGGTCAGAATGGAATTCCGGAAATTGGAGTAGGTCCGTTGTGTCATTTGTGACGTGTGTGCTAAATTTCATGTCATTCGGATGAGGTTCGATAGACTCTTTAATCGAATTCAGAAATTGGAAGTTTTGGAATTCTTAGGCTTGAATTCGAGGGTGATTCAATGTTTTGATGTTGTTTTGAGCGTTCCGAAGGTTGAACAAGTTTGATTGATGTTATGGGATGTGTTGGCATGTTTGGTTGAGGTCCCGAGGGTCTCAGGTGAGTTTCTGCGTGGTTTCGGACCATTTCTAGTTACTGTTGTTAGCTTTAGGGGTATACAATGCGTTAGCATAGATTGGACCGCGTTAGCATAGAGAAAATTTGGAAAAACGGAGTTGTGCTATGCGATCGCATAAGTCTTCCAGCGACCACATAGAGTAAAATCTCTGCTGCACTGACTCGACTTTGGAAGCTTATATCTCACAATCTATAAGGAATTTGAGGATGATCTAAAAATAAAAGTTGTAGCCCTTGATGTCTAGGTTTCAGAAAGTTAAACCAATTGTAATTTGGAGTTTTGTACAAAACGTTATGACCATTATACTCCAATTTCAGTATTTTTGAGTTAATTTGTTTATTTTCACTTGGGCTTTGTTCGTTTAGCGTATATTGATGATAATATACTAATTTTGGTTAGATTTGGAGCATTTGGAGGCCGATTTGAGCGGCAAAGGTATCGCGGGCTAGAGTTTGGACCAATTTGAGGTAAGTAATGATTGTAAATGTTGTCCTGAGGGTATGAAACCCCGGATTTCACATCGTTGTGCTACTTCGAGGTGACGCACATGCTAGATGACGAGCGTGGGATCATGCACTTGACTTAGTCTGTCTCGTATAACTGTTAAACCGCACATTTGATTGAAAACTGCTTGTTATCATTGTATTTTGGAAAGCGTTATCATGTTTTGGACTGGATGCCATATTTAGGCCCCATGCCATCTGTTTTGGACCCTTAGGGGATTTTACTTCTATTCCTCACTATTTGGACTTCTTATTTGTTCTCAGTCATGTTATATTCTACTGTTTTTATAACTTAGTCATATTTACACCATTTTGGTATTTTAAATAATATTTTGGGCTGAGCATCGTGTTTTACTGGTGCCTGAGTGGCTTGAGAGACTTCTTATTGAGTGAGACCAAGGGCCAGTGTTGTGAGGATATTACGGGATCGGGTTGCGCGCGTCAGCAATATTGTACTGATTCATGATTATGAGGCCGAGAGCCTGATTAGTTATGCCACGAGGTGGCTTGTTATGAGTCGAGTGCCTCTTTGAATATGCCACGAGATGGCTTGATATTGCTCTGGGGCTGTAAGGAGCCCATCCAAGAGTCTGTACACTCCTAGTGAGTGCGGGTACCCAATGTGAGATGTGATATTGCACGAGGGATTGTTGTTGTTTCATGTTGTTTTTCGAGGGGCTCTCCTTGATCCATGTTTTGCTCGAGGGACAGTTCTTGATTCATGGTATGCCGAAGTGGATGATTATGAGTGATTGAGAGGTATCCCGAGGGGCTGGTTCTGTTGATATTTTACCCGAGGGGCGGTGTATGGTACATGTTTTGCCCGAGTGGCTTTTACGTTTCTACATTTTTACTCATTGTTTTATCACTCGTTTGAAACTATTGAAAGTTATATTAAAATGTTTTACTGAAATTGATCTTGATTTACGAAGTAAATGATTTCTGTACTATTTTGGAAATGTACTGCATTTGTTGTAGCATTATGACGTGGTTTACGTGTTTTCTTATTGCTCAGCTTTCATTTACTTTTATTACATACTGAGTTGGCGTACTCACATTACTCCCTGCACCTTGTGAGCAGATTCAAGTATTTCTAAACTCGGTAGAGGGTGTTGATTCCTCAGTGGCAGAGTCATTAGAGTTACCAAGGTAGTTGCCTAACGTTTGTAGCCCTGCTCTTCTCCCTCTTGTCTTCTTTAGATTGTTTTTAGTATATTTTAGACTTTTCATTTTATTCAGATCTTAGTAGATGCTCGTGACTTGTGACACCCCGATGTCGGGCTTATGTATTTATTCTGCACTGTTCATTTAGACTTACATTATGAAATACTTATTAATTAAAGGCTTAAAAATGACTTTTACTGAATAATGGTTAATTCGGAAGTTTCACGATAGACGCCATTACGACCGGGTCAGTTTTAGGATCGTGACATCTATCTATGTTCACTCTGATACCTGAGTACGAGTATCTTCGTATTTTTTAGGTTTCAAATCTTTGGTTCAAACTAGATTTGATTCACTTCTGTCTATTTTTTTATGAACCTAGCTATTTTATGGTTTAATCCATTTTAGATCTCTTTAGATATAAAACGATTTTGTGCTCATTTGATATTTCTCCCTTAAGATATTTTGTTTTTACTATTATTATTGACAAATTTCATTTACCCTAAAAGTGAAAGTTTTTATATCCGATGGATTTCTGCAAAAAAGGTTTTAGCGTTTAAATATTTTCATCTTTGACTTTCTTATTCACTTTTCGACAGAATTTTACTTGATTTAATCGAGCTCCGTGTATATGTCTTTGTGTTTCATAGGGTTTTGATTATTTGATTGTTTATCCTACTATCTTTTGCCCGTTTAACTTTAATTTTGTTAATTAAGTGTTAATTGATTTTATTACCCAATTTAGGGTTTGAATTTAGTACTTGCATTTCCTTATTAAGATTTTACCATGGTTTTACCTTATTTATGTAATTAATTATCCGTGCTACTAGCCTGATTTATTGTTCTAACTTTCAATTGATCTCTGGACTTACTACTTACCTTATTTAGACCTCAATCTTGACTACTGATTTATTTCGTATTAATTTAAGTGATACTTCTGTGATTCTGCCTATTAATTGATTCTTGTTAGCCCTAATTGACTGATTAACAGATCTATTTGCCTTATTTGTGTACCATTTATTCACCTACCTTATTTCATTTTACTTTACTATATGCTATAGAACCCTTCATTGTTCTCATTTTCAAACACACACTCAGACTCAGACTGAGACACATACACACTGAGACACACAAGCTCACAGACTTACACTCACCCTTACGCACTCCTACAACTTCCTCACTTTAAAATAAAATAGCTCTTTGCTTTTCCCCAAACGATTTGAGTTCTCTCTGTGTGCAACTACTCTGATTTCTACATTGTTTAGCTGGTTGAAAGCCAAGGCTGAACTCTTTAGATCCAAATTACCATTACATTCCTGTTTACTTTCTTCCTAACTGGTATGTGTTAACCCCTGTTATTCTATTATGTTCTATGTGCTTATTTGGCCAGCTTAGTTCCTGTTATCTATCTTATAGTTTATTTCAACCTCAATATTTTTTTTGTTACTACTTTCTCCACTGGCATGCTTTAGTCTCTGTTATTCTACCCTATGTGCTTATGAGTTTAAAATTTAAACATTATTCTGTTTGTTATTTGACTATGTGATTCCACTTAGTGATAATACTGAACTAAGCTATCTCCAATAATGTGAAACCCTATCCAATTTAGTTGTATGCTTCTGTTCGGATCATTTGTTAGATACTACGAACAATGTATGGCTAATCCTGTATGTTATCTTTTGTGATCACTTTAAGTGCTAGTATCAATATATAGTCTGAACCAATGTCAACTTAGTTTAATGATATGCTGAACATGAGTTTGTTTATGCAGTTCTGTTACTATACCGTATGCACTAGTTTCTGAATCTGTCCCCTTACCCTTATCCTTTTAAAGATTAGATGTCTTTTAAACCTGTTCCCCAACTCTCTACATACTTTATTTCAAACTTCTACTCTTAGTTATCTAGGTTCTTACCACCCCCAGTGTGAGCATTGCCTAGGGTCCCTTAAACTCATTGGACTCTAACACATTGGAGCTAGTTTTCCAATCTCTTTTGAATTATGTGTTGAAAGTGCGGTTCTCGAGTGAGCATTGCCCGGGGTCCTTGAGGCTCTTTTGGAACTTTGACACACTAGAAGCCTGATTTATGGTGTTATGGATCCCTGCTATTGTTTAAGAGTTGTTGTGTTTGAAGGACTGGCTCCCAGGTTTTTATAAGGCCTGCTAAGGTGTAATGGACATTGTTATAATTTATTCATTCTGAGCTACAATAATCTTTGTAACAAACAAATTTGGGGCTTACTAGTAAAATCAAAGGGGGGTTCTTTAAACTCGGTAGAAATCCTGCCTATAGGTTCCTTGGTGTAATTATGTGAATGTTATTAGTTGTTTAGAGATTATGCCTATATGAATATTCTGTTTGCGACTCTATATTCCCACATTCTTGGCCTACTAGAAATACTACCTCTTGGTCTTCCGTTTATCCTGCCAGTAGCAATCATGCATATGGGATTTACACATGTTTCAAAAATGTACATTAGTGACTATGCCTATGTTTAATTTTCTGGTAATCCGTATGATTTCTGCCCATATTCAGTTAGATATCATGCCTATAGGGTTTTAACTCATTTAGTTAGATATCATGCCTATTAGGTTTTAACTCAGTCAGTTAGATATCATGCCTATAGGGTTTTAACTCACTCTGTTAGATATCATGCCTATAGGGTTTTTACTCAGTCAAACAATAGATATCATTCCTATAGGGTTTAAAGTCAATCAGAAAATAGATATCATGCCTATAGAAGGTAAAATCAACTTAAATTTAGATACCATGCCTATAGGAACAAAAACAATCAGTTTCGACACCTAGAAATCATGTCTATATGAGCTAATTAATTCTGCAAATTAGAAAGCATGCTTATAGGATATAAGGAGATAAAAATTTGTTTTCATAAGTTAAAAAATCAGTAACTCGCTTAGAAATCATGTTATATGGGCTTTACTAAACTTTTAGATATCATTCTGTTCTGGTTATCAGTAGGCAAACCCGTAGGTCCCAATGCTCGTTTTAATAAAGTTGTTGTACATTCTGTTCATGTTCATCTAGATATCTTGTCTATAGGATCCTAAGCTATAAAAATTTTTTTGCTTGAATTGCGTGCATTGGTTGGATATTTGTGGAGGTTAACATGAGCCTCCTTATTTGCTCCTTGCATGATAGTCCTATCTGAATTTTTTTGTCGCATAGTTTTCTCATTTTTAAGCAACGTAGGTTAGTATAGATCAATCCAAAATAGAAGTTCTAAACACCTCCAGGACTATAGGTAAGGGACAGGTAGTGCACACATAAGGTACGCATTAGAAGCTAGTAAAACGCTTAGGTAACAACTGAAAGATAGTAATGGGATAGTAAAGGAGATGATGACATGTGCGCCAATGCTATTTGTAATGCCCCAATGTGGAGAAAGTTACCAAGTATTGCATGGAAATTATCCTATAGGCTAAAAAACGTAGGAACCCTTTTATTCCTTTCTTAATGTAATTTTTCTAATTTGTTTATTTTCCTTAAGACTAATTTGCTTAATTGAGTTTGGCCGGGACCCACTGTTGTGGACCTCGAGGGGTGCGTAACACCTTCCTCTCAAGATAATTTCAAGCACTTACCCAATCTTTGGTTATGTAAACTGGTTTCATGAGTTAATTGTTCTAGGTGCCCTAACGCACATTAATCCGTTAGATGGCGACTCTTTAAATGTCTTACTCAATTCCAAAAGGAAAGGAGTTGTCCCAAATGTTGAAACCCGGACTGCCCGGGGAAAAAAGGGGTGCGACAGCATGGCGACTCTAGTGGGAATAATTACGCTCTTACCATAACAATCTTGCTTTTTTGTGAATTAGTCTTAAGCATGCTTTATTCTATTAATACATGTGCACCCTTCCCCTTCCCCCTTTATCTGGATTTAATTGCCTATTTTAAAGCATTTATGATTTCCTTTACTACAGAAACTGACTTGTCTCCTGGTTTTCTTTCTTAAACGTCTTTCAATTATTAAATACTGAATTTATCATTTTTAACGTGAAAATACGTGACAAAATGCTATTTATTGTTGCATAAATCATGCACAACATCGTATTCCACTCGTGCGTAATCAATCCTATAGCAACGCTTGATAAGTGTTTGCGCCCTTCCTATATATCACCCTTTAAATTCATAAAGGCTTATTTGCTGTAAAACTAGTTGATTGGCGGTGCAGTCGACGGTTCCATGTCTTTCCCTCTCAAGTTGTCCACTTAAGGGTACCAGTCTAGACCTCTATAGAAACCTTACTCTAATTAATTGTACATGCATCATGGTTAAACCTAGCCAGGTTAATATGTTGTCCACATAATATCCCTTTAAGACAAGCCTCGTCCAAAAGTCCACCGGGGTTTCCATAATCCAAACGGACGCAACCACGATTTTGTGCATTAATTTTGGAGAAATAAGTGCCAATATGCTAATCATTGATGTATAAATAGTCGAATCTGGAGGGGAAAAGTGTCTAACCATATTTTTTTTGCTGAAAATGAGGTACAAAGTCCCCAGGTTTGGCATTGTCTGTAACATACCACCATTGTTGCTAGATTGGTGGGAGGATCTTCCATCAAGTGATAAAAGTCATGTGAAAAGGGTCTTGTGAAGTTTTCCTTCTCTATTGGACCTCCAACCGAACAACATGTTGATCGAAGCTACCACAATGTTCTGGGACAAAGAAAGAGCCGTGTTTTGCTTTGGAAGCATAGAAATGACCCCTCTCTTGGAAGAAACGGGGGTATTCACTAGGCTACCTCGGGATAGTCCTGGTTTACTAGTACTATAAAACCGCAATACTAGGGGATTTCTGAAGATGATGGGTTTGAGAAAGAATGAGGACTTGGAGTTCCTGAACAAGTCTTACATACCTTTTGAATTCCTCTATGAACGATACGGTCACAATAAAACTTATCGTATTTTTGATGACTAATTCTCCATCACTTCCTTGGGTTGCATTCACCGTAGTTTTTGTGTTCGTCATCTGCTTCTTGGGTATGATAATATTCCCGATCCAAGGGGATAGAATCCACACTAGACTGACCATGGTAACCAAAACCTTGATGTATGTGATCAAGAGGTAGACATATACCATTGTCCCTATGATAATAGCAGACATATACCGGGCCTTAGAGCGATGTCAGAAGGCGTACAAATACTTCGAAGGTTGTAATCTGCTGCTACAAGTTTGGTTGTTAGAGCATCTCCAAAGAGGTCAATATCATCAAGAGCTTTCACGAAGGTTGTGGAATGATCACATAGCTTTCCATCATCCTAATAGAATGACCTATATCCCAGACAGGTTTGCTCAACCCGAAAATGCTATATGATGGGCGCAATTTTTCAGCAATTTGACAGAGGATCAGGTGCAATGGATGTTCGAATGGTTCCTACCAATGAATTCATCCTCAAATCTAGGGATGTTCCGCACTTGGTACTGATCGGTTTAAGGGCTATAAACCCTTATTCTCCCATCAGGGCTATAAGACAGACATGCAGGAAGCAAGTCATACCACGAGTTTCTAAACTGAGTCAAAACAGGGCAAATATTCAAGATGACAATCTCCCATACAAATGTGAAGTTCAACATATGTGGCATTTGAAAATTATCATGGAAAAGGATACCATCAAGCCATATTGATATCACACCGGTCATGTGTACTTTTACCCATCATGGTTAGAAGATAACACTTTGCATTTGCGATGATGGTCCCGCGTTCTCGAAGCTGAGAGTTCATATGCCAACACGTTCACAAATAGGGTCCCGCATTCGCGTACGAGGGAGAAAGTTTCTACCACATTCATGACAGGGTCATCACGTTCGCAGTGAAGTAATTAGGGGCCAAGCGAAGTTTTGCGTTTTGAACACGATGTTCCTTGTTTGTGATGAAGGAATTACCTAGGCAGATTATAAAATTTCAAAATCAAGGGTTTAGCCATTTTTATCAAAACTAGAGTTTGGGATTCATTGTCAGCCGGCGGGATTCACTGTCAGCTATCGAGGAATCGAGTTGGACCCATCCAAAGTTAAGGCTATCCAATAGTTACCACCACCAAAGAGCAAAAAGGACGTGATGAGCTTCATAGGACGCCGCAACTGTATCAGTCACTTTATAGCACAACCCACAGTAATATATGAACCTATCTTCAAAATGTTGAGAAAGATGATGAAACCAGTTGGATCGAGAATTGTCAGAAGGCTTTTAACAAAATCAATGAATAACTATCCACGCCACCAGTCACAGTCCCACCAGAGCCTGGGAGACCTTTCCTTCTCTATCTATTAGTATTAGATGGGGCATTCGAATGTGTTTTGAGACAACATGACAAGACGGGAAGAAAGGAGAAAGCCATATATTACTTGAGTACGAAGTTCACACCTTACAAAGCACGATATTCTCTGCCGGAACACACCTGCTATGCTTTGACATGGACAACTCAGAAATTGAGGCATTACTTCTGTGCCTATACCACATACCTCACATCCAAGATGGACCATCTGAAGTACATCTTTAAGAAGCCCATGCCAATTGGGGAGTTAGCCAAGTGGCAGATATTGTTAAGTGAGTTTGATATCATCTACATAACTCAGAAGGCGGTCAAAGGACCAACATTGGCAGACCATCTTGCTGAAAATCATGTGGGAGGAGAATACTAACCATTAAAAACGTATTTTCCTAATGAAGAACTATCATTCATAGGAGATGACATTGTTGAAGCCTATGACAGATGGAGAATGTTCTTCGACGGGGCTGTAAACTTCAAAGGAGTAGGTATTGGAGTAGTTTTGGTATCAGAAAAAAGTCATCATTACCTAGTATCCGCAAAGCTTAGGTTTCTGTGCACCAACAATATGGCAGAATATGAGGCTTGCATCATGGGGCTCAATCTGGCCATCTATATGAATATACAAGAGTTGTTGGTAATTGGCGATTCGGATCTTCTGGTACATCAGGTTCAAGGAGAATGGGCTACGAAAAACACCAAGATACCATACTTCTATAATTTGCAAGAATTGATGAAGTGGCTCACAAAGATAGAATTCAAACATGTTCCAAGAGTCCAGAATGAGTTCACAAACGCATTGACAACCTTATCACCAATGATATAACATCTAGACAAACATTTCATCGATCCCATCTAGGTGAAAATCCATAATCAGCTGGCTTACTGTGCTCATGTTGAAGAAGAAACGGACGGAAAACCTTTGTTCCACGATATCATGGAATATTTGGAAAAAGAAGAATACCTAGAACAGGCGAACCATACTCAGAAACGCACACTGTGGAGGTTATCCAACCACTTCTTCCAAAGAGGAGGGACCCTATATAGAAGAACTCCTGATCTATGATTGTTAAGGTGTGTTGACGCAAAGGAGTCTTCCAGATTGCTTGAGGAGATACATGTCGTAACTTATGAAACCCATATGAACAATTTTGTTCTAGCCAAAAAGATACTCAGAGCTGAATATTATTGGATGACCATGGAAACAGATTGCATCTGATACGTCTAGAAATGCCACCAATGCCAGGTAAATGCAGACATGATAAAGGTACTACCAAATGAGCTCAATGCATCAAGCGCACCTTGGCCTTTTGCTGCTTGGGGAATGGATGTCATTGGTCAGATCGAGCACACTGCTTCAAACGGGCAACGGTTCATTTTAGTGGCTATCGACTATTTTACAAAATGGGTAGAGGTTGGATCTTACAAAGATATAACCAAGAAAGTCATCGCATATTTTGTCAAGGATTGTATTATTTGCCGATTCGGGGTTCCGAGTCCATTATCACTGACAATGCCGCCAATCTCAACATTGATCTGATGAAAGCTATGTGTGAAACCTTCAAACTCAAGCACAAAAACTCTACAATATACATACCTAAAATGAATGGAGCCGTAGAAGCTGCCAACAAGAATATCAAGAAGATACTGAGGAAGATGGTAGAATATCACAAATAATGGAACGAGAAGTTACCCTTTGACCTATTGGGGTACCGCACTACGGTCCGCACATCAACAGGGGCAACTCCCAATTTAGTGGTTTATGGTACCAAAGCTGTCATTCCAGCCGAGGTAGAAATTCCTTCTTTAAGGATCATACAAGGAGACGAGCTCGATAATGCAGAATGGATAAGGAGCCACTATGAACAACTAGCCCTCATAGATGGAAAAAGAATGAATGTAGTATGCCACGGTCAGTTTTATCAGAATAGATTGTCCAGAGCTTTTAACAAAAGGGTCAGACCAAGACAATTTGCACCGGGGCAGTTGGTGCTGAAGCGGATCTTCCCACATCAGCATCAATCCAAAGGGAAATTTTTACCCAACTGGAAAGGTCCTTACATGGTTCACTGGGTGCTAACAGGAGGATCACTCATACTTGCATAAATGTATGGAGAAGTTTGGCCAAAACCTATCAATTCAAATGCAATCAAGAGATACTATGTTTAAGATTGTTTACATTCATTCACCTTATGTAACTGTACTACACTTGACCTGATTCCCCTTCAAGAGGGGATACTTAGGCAGCCCTATGGGTTCGGTCATATCTTAATAAAATCTTTATTTCCCTTAGAACTAGAAATTTGGGGCAAAATTTTGAGGATGACCCTCAAAATTCCAGAACGAGTCCAGCCGATGCCATCATATGCCAGACAGTCAGAAATCGGTTAAGTAACTAGGTAGAATTTTGAGAATGATTCTCAAAATTCTGGAGCAGATCTAACAAACTTTGTTGCACGCAGAACAACTGAAGGATCAAAATGGGGCAGAATTTTGAGGAGAACCCTCAAAATTCTAAAGCAAGGAAGTTGCAATGCCTCTAAAAGCATTACAGTCATTAGTTCATCTAATTTAATTGATATTATATACCACTATGTTTTCTAAAATAACTCTATTTAATCAAATAATTGCATATTTTTCGAAAACTTTATTTCTATGGCAGCCAGATGTTACCCAGGGCAACTTGAACAGGATCTCCGGAGCAAAGCAAAGAAAACAAGCAGACAAGGGCACGAACCAACCTCACCCTACAAAAATCACGATTTTTCTTTGGATGCTGGAACAATGAACATAATAGGAGTATGCACAAATATACACATATCAAAATAACTATCTTCATAACAATCAGGTCACCAGATGCAAATATATCTCTAGCTAAAAAATGTTCCACTCCTATTTGCTACGTGTTCACTGCATAAATCTAAGCATTTCCTCCTCTTTGCATGAGATTAAGCCCTGTCTCAAACCATGCATGAGGCTAAGCCCTGCCTCCACATTTGCATAAGGATAAGCATTGTTTTCTCTTTGCATGAGACTAAGCCATGTCTAAAAAATCTTGCATGAGGCTAAGCCCTGCCTCCACATTTGCATAAGGCTAAGCATTTCCTTCTCTTTGCATGAGCCTAAACCTTATCTCAAATCTTGCTTGAGGCTCAGCCCTGCCTCCATATTTGCATAATACTTAGCATTTGCTTCTCTTTGCATGAGGCTAAGCCCTGTCTCAAATCTTGCATGAGGCTAAGCCCTGCCTCCACATTTGCATAAGGCTAAGCATTGCCTTCTCTTTGCATGAGACTAAGCCCTGTATCAAATCTTGCTTGAGGCTAAGCCATGCCTCCATATTTCCATAAGTCTAAGCATTGCCTTCTCCTTACATGAGACTAAGCCATGTCTCAAATCTTGCATGAGGCTAAGGCCTACCTCTATATTTGCATAAGTCTAAGCAATGCCTTCTCTAAGCATGAGGCTAAGCCCTATCTAAAATCTTGCATGAGGCTAAGCCATGCCTCCATATTTGCATAAGGCTAAGCTTTACCTTCTCTTTGCATGGGACCAAGCCCTGTCTCAAATCTTGCATGAGGCTAAGCCCTACCTCCAAATTTGCATAAGGCTAAGCATTTCCTTCTCTTTGCATGAGACTAAGCCCTGTCTCAAATCTTGCATAAGGCTAAGCCTTGCCTCTATATTTGCATAAGGCTAAGCATTGCCCTGTATTTGCTTGAGACTAAGACTAGTCTCAAATCTTGCATGAGCCTAAGACATGTCTCCATATTTGCATAAGGCTAAGCATTGCCTTCTCTTTGCATGAGACTAAGCCCTGCCTCCATATTTTGCATGAGGCATAGCACCGCCTTCTCGTGAGACTAAGCATTGTATCCCTCTACATAAGTATTGATCCATTTTCAATTTGCATTATCTTTTTCTCTCGAGGCTAGGATCTTCTCTAAACTCTGCACAAGGCTAAGTGTTGCCTTGTTATTACCTTTGGTATCATGCCTCTGCACTTCATTGGCTGATGTATAACCAACTTGTCCAAATGCGTCACAGTCCGAAGGCATCATCCTCATAGCCTCAAGACACCATGTCATGGACTGAGGATCTCTCAATACTGCACATCATTATTCAAAGGCGTCATGGTTCAGAGGCACCATTTTCATGGCCCGAGAACATCATTTTATGTCCTACGAATATCTTATCTCCTGATTCATGGCCAGGGACGTCATGGTCTAAGGACGACACCTTCACTGTCCAAAGACAACCTTCATGGTCCAAAGGGAATTTGCATCATATTTAAATTCTCAATAATCTATATACTTTCATGCCTTGTGTTTAAGTTTTGCAAGAAATCCAGGAGGTAGCCATTCTTCAAACAGGAGCAACCATTGCTCCGGTTTCCGCTCATGCCACTTATACCTTGCCGTTATCTCAAAAGTAATCAACTTCCGTTAATTACTCGCCTTTACTCTATGACCGTTCAGATACCTACCCTATGATATGTCCATTACAATTCAGATTTGCCTTCATAACTCCGCACAAACCCATCCGATACCACCTTTCACAAAAGAACCCTTTTCTGAATCATACGATTATTCCCATAACAATTCCATCTGTTTCATTCACCGTTGGATCCAGAACTACACATGGCCTGATCCTTGTAAAACTAGGGATATGTAGGTAGCTCAAAGACTAGGGTACGACCTGTATTTTTCAAAACACCCCATTCGATCAAAATTGGTCATCATTTCTTTACTCGACAACTCTTTCATCCTTTCCGGATAAAGAGGGGCAGCTGTTGATACCTAATTTTTCTCTTATATATTTTTAAATACATATATACTTTCAAAATAGTGCATGAACATCAACCAGTATTTTTCATAATTTTATGTAATTTTAAAAGGATTTTAATTAATTTATTCCAATATTTTATTATCTAAATTATTACTAATTGCATCACAAATAATTTTATAATAATTTATTACTTGATTTTTTATTATTTATATTTATATTAAGCTTTAATCATTTTATGCGCAATTATATTTGTATCTTTAGGCTGTAATTGCAATAACTTTGCAATAATAGCCCATATATGCATAATTATATTATTTGCACGGAAAATGACTTTTCATATTTTTATAATATTAAGTAATCATTTTGAATTATTTTCATGCATAAATAGAATTTTTATCATTTATTGGATACTTTTATAAATTATTTTATCAAATTAATTGGGTATTTAACATATAGCCTCTTATAGTTTTCGAATCTTAGCCCAATTTCCAAACCATCCCAATGCCTAAAATACCTAGCCCAATTACCCTAACCCAATTATCCTACCCGTCCATAACCCGCCACAGCCCGGAATCAATCCTGACCGTTGATCTATTGATCTCATAAGATCAACGGTCCAAAACCCACCTTCCTTTTTTATTATGCTAACCCCTCCAAAACCTATCTCATTTCTAAAACTTTGCCTCCCCTGAATCCCTTCCTCCTCTCTTCTCTCTCAACCTTCCCCTGATCCTAGCTCGCTGTCACCTGAACCTCTTCAATCCATGGGTTTCTCTTCGATCTTTGGCCTTATCTGACCTCCTATCTCTACTGGTTATACGATTTCTACGCTGCTTGATATGAATCTCAAGAGACTCGAACCAAATCTGGTTCAAAGTCACTCCTTTCTCGATTATTCCGCCTTTGTTCCCTCTGATACTTGTGAGTACGAGTATTTTCGTATTTTTTAGGTTTCAAATCTCTCGTTCAAACCAGATTTGATTGCTTCTGTCTATTTTTTATGAACTTATCTATTTTATGGCTAAATCCATTTTAGATCTCTTTAGATCTGAAACGACTTTGTCACGACCCAATTTCCAAACCCGGTCGTGATGGCACCTCTCATGAAGACAAGGCTAGCCAACTAACCTAACTCGTCTCTTTAACAATTTTTAGACATAAAGGAATAGTTAAATACAACTTAACGGCAATAATAATCAGTATTTACAACCCAACACAACCCGACCGGGGTGTCACAAGTCACGAGCATATAAAGAGAACTGAACACAACTATAGGGCCAATAATAATACACAAAGTAAAATTTGGAATCAAAGGACGAAGTCCAGTGCCGCGAACGCTGGCGGTCACCTTGCTCAGCTACAATAGTAGTATTTTCAATCCGCTAATAACCTGCTACCAGGTGAATAATACCTGCAACTGCACGCGAGGTGCAGGGAGTAAAGTGAGTACTCCAACTCAGTAAGCAATAAGAGTAAATAATAACTAAGCGGCAAGATATCACGTAAGAGCACTCCATCATGCTATATAGGACAGTACAACCCTTTGAGAAAAACAGTAAAACCATGAAAAATCCTTTAGAAAATATTTGGCTCAGTTAAAAACCTCTTTTAAAAATATCCTTTTCCAACAGTTAAGCAAATAAATGCGTAATCAGATAGTGCAAGTCCGCACATAAGTCAGCCCTTCGGGCTCAGCACTCCATTAACAAATAACACTAGGGTATCTGGTAAAAAGTTCAAGATATAGCATGGATGCCAATGATATGAGAGTGCTGAATGTCATACCACGTAGTACAAACAGGAACCAATGTATGAATGCAATGCAATGCACGTGACCGCTGAGGCGTGCAACCCGATCCGTTTGGGTACCCGCGCTCACTAGGGGTGTGTACAGACTCTGGAGGGGCTCCTACAACCCAAAAGCAATATCAATATCACACCGCTGCGGCGCACAGCCCGATCCATGCTCAGTCCAGAAATACACATAAGCCCCTTGGGCAATAATACAATAACAGTTCTCAACTCAAAACGTTAGTAAAATATCATTTGAGTTTTCAAATCTTAGAAAGATGGATGAGTTTGCAAAACAGTATTAAAACCTTGGACCGAGATCAAATAGCATGAAAAGTGATGCAAAAACGGTGATATCAATCCCTAAAAGATTCAAATAATTGGCACGAGGCCCAAATATGGCAATCAGACCAAATCATGATGGTAACAGGTAGTTTCAGTCAATTACGCAGTAAACTCAACAACCGGGATGGACCAAGTCACAATCCCCAACGGTGCTCTACCCCACGCTCATACCTAGCATGTAAGGCACCACAATACAGCACTATGATGTGAAAATTCGGTGTTTCAAACCCTCAGGATATCATTTACAAGTATTACTCACCTCGAACCGGTGAAATATCTAGCCCGCGATGACTTTGCCCCTCGAATCGGCCTCCACGTGCATCGAATCTAACCAAAATCAGAGCGAATACATCTCACTATGCCAAAGGAACAATACCCAATCGAATACAATCAAAATATAGCAAAAATCTCGAAACTAGCAAAACCCGAGTGTCGGGCCCACTTCTCGAAAAATTACAAAATTCACATTACCGGATTCCTCGTCTCGTCACGAGTCCATACATACCAAGAACTCCCAAATCCGAGCTCAAATGACCTATCAAATCCCAATTTGAAATATCAAAAACTCAAGCCCTAGCTTTACCCCTTTTTAAAGAATTTCAACCAATTTCCATGTTAAATCTATCATAATCTCGTGTATTTAGGCCAAGGAACTTACCTCCAATCAACCCTCCTTGAATCCCGTGCAATTTGCTCTCCCAAGCTCCAAAATCGCTCAACAATAGAGGAAAATACCTCTTGCTCGCAGATGAAATATAACATTTAAAACCCTTCTGTCAACAGCCCTTATCGCTTATGCGGTCTTCCTCACTCTTTTGCGGAGCCGCTTCTGTGGCCAAAAATCCTCTTATGTGGTTCTCACTTAAAAATCGAACCTTCGCTTATGCGACTCAAACTTCACTTCTGCGGTTAACCCAGGACCACTTATGTGGTTAATCACTCGTTCATGCGGACCCGTTGATGCGAAAAAGGGTCCGCTTATGTGGAACTCAGCAACCCCACATGAAATCGCTTCTGCACTCTTCCTCACGCTTTTGCGGAGCCACTTCTATGGTCGATTTCCGTAGAAGCAGAAATAACAGATGACAGCAACACAGACTTGAAGCAAACTCCAAAAATTCTCGTTTAATCACTCGAATTCACCCCGAGGCCCCCGGGACCTCAACCAAAAACACCAACACATCCTAAAACCTTATTCAAACTTTTTCCAATCCTCAAAACACATCAAACAAAGCTAAAACCATCAAATCACCTCGGATTCAAGCCTAAGTTTCTTAAAAACTTCCGAAATACGCATTCGATCAAAAACCCGACCAAAACACCTCCGAATGACCTGAAATTTTGCACACATATCCAAAATCACCTGACGGAGCTACTGCAACTCTCGGAATTCCATTCTGACCCTCAGATCAAAATCTCACCTACCAACCGGAATTTGCCAAAATACTAACTTTGCCAATTCAAGCCTAATTCTACATCGGACCTCCAAAATCACTTCCGACCACGCTCCTAAGTCACAAATCATCCCCCGAAGCTAACCGAATCACCGGAATTCACATCCAAACCTTCTAAATCATAAGTCAATGTTCGGTTGACTTTTCCAACTTAAGCCTTCCTTAAAGAGACTAAGTGTCTCGTTTCTTATCAAAACCAATACAAATCAACTCTCGAACACCACACACCGATAACGAAACATGAAGAAGCAATAAACAGGGAAAACGGAGCAGTACCACATGAGACGATGGGTCGGGTCGTCACAGACTTTGTGCTCATTTAGTATTTCTCCCTTAAGATTTTTTGTTTTTAATAGTATTATTGACCGATTTCATTTACAGTAAAAGCTAGGGTAATTCTGATGGATTTCTATATAAAAGGTTTTAGCGTTTGAATGTTTTCATCTCTAGCTTTCTTATTTACATTTCGACTAATTTTTACTTAATTTAATCGAGCACCACGTATATGTCTTTGTGTTTCTTAGGGTTTTGATTATTTGACTGCTTATCCTAATGTCTTTTGCCCGTTTACCTTTAGTTATGTTAGTTAAGTGTTAATTGATTTTATTACCCAAATTAGGGTTTGAATTTAGTACCCTACATTTCCTTATTAAGATTTTACCATGTTTTTACGACAGTTATGTGATTAATTATTCGTGCTACTGTCTTGATTTTGTGTTCTAACATTCAATTGATCTCTAAACTTACTACTTACCTTATTCAGACCTCAATCTTAACTGTTGATTTATTCTGTATTAATTTAAGTGATACTTCCGTGATTTTGCCTATTAATTGATTCATGCTAGCCCTAATTGACTGATTAACTGATCTTTTTGCCTTATTTGTGTTCCATTGGTTCTCCTACCTTATATGGTTTTACTCTACTATATGCTATAAAATCTTTCATTATTCTGATTTTCAAACACACACTCAGACTCAGACACATACACGCTGAGACACACAAGCTCGCAAATTTACACTCACCCTTATGCACTCCTACAATTTCCTCACTTTACAACTCAATAGCTCATTGCTTTTCCTCAAAGGATTTGAGTTCTCTATGTGTGCAACTACTTTGATTTATACATTGTTTAGCCAGCTGGAAACAAAGGCTGAACTCTTTGGATACAAATTACCATTGCATTCCTGTTTAGTTTCTTCCTAACTGGTATGTGTTAACCCCTGTTATTCTATTCTGTTCTATATGGTTATTTGGTCAGCTTATTTCAAGCCTCAACATGTTTCTGTGTGATTTATGATTCATGTTTACTCTTTTCTCAATTGGCATGTTTCAGTTCATGTTATCTATCTTATTGTTTGTTTCAACCTTAATATCTTTTTTGTTACTACTTTCTCCACTGGCATGATTTAGTCTCTGTTATTCTATTCAACCCTATGTGCTTATGGGTTTAAAATTTCAGCATGATTCGGTTTGTTATTTGGCTATGTGAATCCACTTAGTGACAATACTGAACTAAGCTATCTCCAATAATGTGATACCCTATCCAATCCAGCTGCATGCTTCATGTTCTAATCATTTGTTAGATACTGCGAGCAATGTGTGGCTAATCTTGTATGTTAGCTTTTGTGATCACTTTAAGTACTAGTATGAGTATCTAGTCTGAACCAATGTCAACTTACTTGAATTATATGTTGAACATGAGTTGTTTGTGCAGTTCTGTTACTATCCTGTATGCACTAGTTTCTGAATTTGTCCCCTTACCCTTATCCTTTCGAAAATTTGTTGTCTTCTAAATCTGTTCCCCTACCCTTTACATACTAGATTTAAAACTTCTACTCTTAGGGTGTGTTTGGTACGACGGAAAAATATTTTCCTTATGAGCTCATTTTCCTCCAATTGGAGGAAAATGTTTTCCTTATCAACAGAAGGGAAAACATTTTCTAAAACTCTTTCTCAACCTTCCCCACCCTCATCAACCCATCCCACCCCCTCTCCAAAAAAGGATTTTTTTCAAATTTTAGTTTTTCCGTTACCTCCCACCCTACAATCCTTCCACCCCACCCCCACCCACCACCAGTTTTTTATTTTATTTTTTTACCTTAATTTTTTTTTTCAAATTTTAAATTTCTATTTTTTTTACTTTTCTGCACCACCCATCACCAACCCCAACCTCCCACCTGCCCCCCCCCCCCCCGCACAAAAAAATTACTTTTTTTTTATAATTTAAATTTCTATTTTTTTTACTTTTCTGCACCACCCATCACCAACCCCAACCTCCCACCTGCCCCCCCCCCCCCCGCACAAAAAAATTACTTTTTTTTTATAATTTAAATTTCTATTTTTTTTACTTTTCTGCACCACCCATCACCAACCCCAACCTCCCACCTGCCCCCCCCCCCCCCGCACAAAAAAATTACTTTTTTTTTATAATTTAAATTTCTATTTTTTTTACTTTTCTGCACCACCCATCACCAACCCCAACCTCCCACCTGCCCCCCCCCCCCCCGCACAAAAAAATTACTTTTTTTTTATAATTTAAATTTCTATTTTTTTTACTTTTCTGCACCACCCATCACCAACCCCAACCTCCCACCTGCCCCCCCCCCCCCCGCACAAAAAAATTACTTTTTTTTTATAATTTAAATTTCTATTTTTTTTACTTTTCTGCACCACCCATCACCAACCCCAACCTCCCACCTGCCCCCCCCCCCCCCGCACAAAAAAATTACTTTTTTTTTATAATTTAAATTTCTATTTTTTTTACTTTTCTGCACCACCCATCACCAACCCCAACCTCCCACCTGCCCCCCCCCCCCCCGCACAAAAAAATTACTTTTTTTTTATAATTTAAATTTCTATTTTTTTTACTTTTCTGCACCACCCATCACCAACCCCAACCTCCCACCTGCCCCCCCCCCCCCCGCACAAAAAAATTACTTTTTTTTTATAATTTAAATTTCTATTTTTTTTACTTTTCTGCACCACCCATCACCAACCCCAACCTCCCACCTGCCCCCCCCCCCCCCGCACAAAAAAATTACTTTTTTTTTATAATTTAAATTTCTATTTTTTTTACTTTTCTGCACCACCCATCACCAACCCCAACCTCCCACCTGCCCCCCCCCCCCCCGCACAAAAAAATTACTTTTTTTTTATAATTTAAATTTCTATTTTTTTTACTTTTCTGCACCACCCATCACCAACCCCAACCTCCCACCTGCCCCCCCCCCCCCCGCACAAAAAAATTACTTTTTTTTTATAATTTAAATTTCTATTTTTTTTACTTTTCTGCACCACCCATCACCAACCCCAACCTCCCACCTGCCCCCCCCCCCCCCGCACAAAAAAATTACTTTTTTTTTATAATTTAAATTTCTATTTTTTTTACTTTTCTGCACCACCCATCACCAACCCCAACCTCCCACCTGCCCCCCCCCCCCCCGCACAAAAAAATTACTTTTTTTTTATAATTTAAATTTCTATTTTTTTTACTTTTCTGCACCACCCATCACCAACCCCAACCTCCCACCTGCCCCCCCCCCCCCCGCACAAAAAAATTACTTTTTTTTTATAATTTAAATTTCTATTTTTTTTACTTTTCTGCACCACCCATCACCAACCCCAACCTCCCACCTGCCCCACCCCCACCTGCACAAAAAAATTACTTTTTTTTTATAATTTAAATTTCTATTTTTTGTTTGTTTTACTGCCCCATCTCCCCCCTCTTCACCCCCACCCCTGAATTTTTTTAATTATAGTTTTAGCTTTAATTTTTTAATTTATCGGTTTAGACGTTCAAAATTTTACAAGTTCCAAAATTATGAGTTCCGAGTTTTATGTGTTCAGAAGTTTATGAGTTTAGAAATCATAAAGTTTAGGGTTCAAAATTCCACGGTTTTGAAAGTTTAGCGGTTCGAAAGATTGTGAAATTTGTGGATTTGGAAGGTTGTCGGTTCGAAAGTTTATGGCTTCATGTTTATTATATATAAATTATATATAAATACTCTTGTGAAGTCATTTTCCTTAATTTACGTACCAAACACCGAAAAATGAATAAGATTACTACTTGTTTTCCAAGAAAATATTTTCTTGGAAAACATTTTCCATCGAAAACATTTTCCGTTATACCAAACACACTCTTAGTTATCTAGGTTCTTACTATCTCCAGTGTGAGCACTGCCTTGGGTCCCTAAAACGCTTTGGGACTCGGACATATTAGGGTTGGTTTTTCAATCTCTTCTGAATTATGTGTTGAAAATGTGGTTCTAGTGTGAGAATTGCTCGGGGTCCTTGAAGATCTTTGAGAACTTTGACACACTGGAAGCCTGATTTAAGGTATTGTGGATCCCTGCTATTGTTTCAGAGCTGCTTTGTTTGAAGGCCTGGCTCCCAGGTTTATATGGGGCCTGCTAAGGCTCCCTATAGTGTAATGGATATTGTTATAATTTATTCATTCTAGGCTATAATAATGTTTGTAATAAATAGATTTGGGGCATACTAGTAAAATCAAAGGGGGTTTTTTTCTTTAAACTCGGGTAGAAATCCTGCCTATAGGTTCCTTGGTTTAATTATGTGAACGTTGTTACTTGTTTGGAGATTATGCCTATAGGATTATTCTGCTTGCGACTCTATATTCCCACATTCTTGGCCTATTAGAAATATTGCCTCTAAGTCTTCCGTTAATCTTGCCATTAGCAATCATGCATATAGGATTTACACATATTTCAATTAAATGTGCATTAGTGACTATGCCTTTAGGATTTTTATGTTTGATTTTTTGGTAATCTGTATGATTTCTTCCCATATTTAGTTAGATATCATGCCTATAAGGTTTTAACTCAATCAGTTAGATAACATGCATATAGGGTTTTAACTCAATCAATTAGATATCATGCCTATAGAATTTCTAAGTTAAATAATAAATATCATACCTATAGGATTTAAACTCAGCCGGATAATAGATATCATGCCTATAGGAGTTAAATTCAGTTTCAATTTAGATACCATGCATATAAGAACAAAAGCAATCAGTTTCGACACCTAGAAATCATATCTATAGGAGCTAATTAGTTCTGCAAATTAGAAATCATGCCTATAGGATATAAGGAGATAAAAATTTATTTTCATGAGTTAAAAAAATCAGTAATTCACTTTGAAATCATGCTATAGGGACTTTAATCAACTGTTAGATATCATTCTGTTCTAGTTATCAGTAGGCACACCCGTAGGTCCCAATGCTCGTTTTAATAAAGTTGTTGTATATTCTCTTCATGCTCATCTAGATATCTTGTCTATAGGATCCTAAGCTATAAAATTTTGCTTGTTTAAATTGCGTGCATTTGCTGTCTATTTGTGGAGGTTAATATGAGCCCCCTTATTTGCCCTTACATAATAGTCTTATTTGAATTTTGTTTGCCGCTTTCATTTTTAAGCAACGTAGGTGAGTCTAGATCCATCCAAAATAGAAGTTATAAACACCTCCAGGACTATAGGTAAAGGGCGGGTAGTGCACGCATAAGGTACGCATTAGAAGATACTAGAACGCTTAGGTAACAACTGAAAGATAGTAATAGGGTAGTAAAGGAGATGATGACATGTGCGCTAATGCTATGTGTAATGCCTAATTTGGGGAAAGTTACCAAGTATTGTATGGAAATGATCCTATAGGCTAAAAAATGTAGGACCCCTTTTATTCATGTCTTAATGTAATTTGTCTAACTTGTTTATTTTCCATAAGACTAATTTGCTTAATTGAGTTTTGTCGGGACTCAACATTTTGGACCTTGAGGGGTTCCTAACACCTTCCTCTCGAGGTAATTTCGAGCCCTTACCTAATCTTTGGTGATGTAAACTGGTTTCATGAGTTAATTGTTCTAGGTGCCCTAACGCACCTTAATCCATTGGTGACTTTTCAAATATCTTACCCAATTCCAAAAGGAAAGGAGTTGTCCCAAATGTTGAAACCTGGACTAGCGAGGAAAAAGGGGGCGCGACATGCGCAGTTTAAATATTTTATGTTGGATCAGATTGTACGACCTCGGCAAAAATTGAGCGTAATAAATATTTGGAACCAATTAAAATTGATATTGCTTCATTGGCTTGAGATATAAATTGTTAAATGATGGAAATAAACTTGGGATTTTTTATTAGTGAGAGGATTATTTATTATTCCTTGCGATTGAGCTTTCAGCTATATTTATGTAATCCACGTTTAGTTATAATTTTGACATTTTTTTTTGTTAGCCCATAGTAAGTGTCAAAGTCGACCCCTCGTAACTACTTATTCGAGGTTACATTGGATACTTACTAGGTACAGGTTGTTTATGTACTCACGCTACACTTTTGCACTAAATGTACAGAATCTGAGGCAGGTGCATTTGGATATCAGTCTGGCACGAATCCCTAATTCCTGAGACTTCGCGATGAGCTGCCCTCCTGAACCCTTTCTGTAGTAGCCGGAGACTTTCTTTTTCTTGTATATTCTATCTATTTCACTTCAGACAGTAGACTAGTATTCTTTTGTATATTCTACTAGTTGCGCATACACCTATGACACCAGTTCTTGGTGATTAATGCCAGTACACACTTAATGGTTTTTGGGGTTATTTTACTTATCTCGCTTGCTTAGAAATCTCAATTTTTCTCCTTTTATTAAATTCTTACATTTTATATTTGCATATACTAAAAATCAACTATTTCAAATCTTTAAAAGAGAGGATCACACAGTTAGTTCACTGTAGGCTTACCTAGTGGTAACTTTTGGCACCATCACGACCTATATGAGAAGTTGGGTCGTGACAATACGGTATCAGAGCACTAGGTTCATGTATGTCTCACAAGTTATGAGCATGCCTAATAATGTCTTGCGGATCGGTGCAGAGACATATGTACTTGTCCTCGAGAGGCTATAGGGTGTTACGAAACTACTCTTTCTTCATCTCCTATCATGTAGTTGATGTTATACTAAGTGTCTTTCTCTTATTCTCTAACATATGGTTAGAAGGTGCATGGTAGATGTTCTGGAACCGGGTGGAGCTACTCCCCCTATTGAAAGAAGCCGAGGCTGAGGCTGGGGGATGGCACCATCCCGAGGTATGGGACGATGATGTCCTAGAGTTACATCAGTTGTACCACTAGAGAATCCAGTAGAGGATACCATTATTGAGGAGCAGGGCGAGGTGCCTGCAGCAGAGTTAGCCCCAATAGACTTTATATCAACACCAGGCTTTTAGGATGTTATGGGCCGTATGCTGCGATTCATGGATACTATTACCCAAGCTGGTTTATTTCCAGCAGACCCATCCACATCTCAAGTGGGAGGGGGAGCACAGAACCCTACTGCTTAGGCTCCTGGGCGTGCATCTACTATATATCAGGCCTCGGGCGCACTACCCATTGGCTGGACTCATCCAGTAGGAGCAGTCATACCTGAGCCCAGACCAGTTGTGGTCGGCGAGCTGCAAAAGCTATTGGATAAATGGACCAGGCTTCACCCTCCTGTCTTCAGAGGTAAGCGGCATAAGGATCCCCAGGACTTCATTAATAAGTGTAGGGACAAACTACATAACATGAGTATATCAGAGTCTCATGGGGTAGACTTCACTACTTTCCAGCTGGATGGGCAGGGCCCGTAGGTGGTGGCAGTCTCATCTTCTCGACAGACTAGCATGTTATCCTCCCATGACTTGGGATCAGTTTACGCGCCTTTTCTTGGATAGGTATATTCCACCCTCGTAGAGGGAAGAGTTGCGGTTTCAGTTTGAGCAACTCCAGCAGGGTCAGACGTCAGTGATCGATTATGAGGCGAGCTACTTTGAGTTGTTTTTCCATGCACTTGTGATACTTTTTATGGATACAGAGAAAGTGCGGAGGTTTGTTGTGGGGTCGCACTCAGTTTTTCAGTCCACTATGTCCCGAGAGGTTGAGATGGGGACTTTTTATCAGCTAGTTGCAGTTCTTAATAAGCATGTTTGCCAGTTGATCTCACAAGAGATTAGCTTACCAGCTAGTTATTTTTATCATCTTTCATGCTTGAATTCACAATAAAACCATTTATTTAATCTTACAAGAGATGGATTAACTTATCTCAAGATTGATGATGAAGTACCTCTCTTCAAAGACTCCAAATCGCCCAACCAAAGTAAAAATGTATGGAAAATGAGCCAAAACTCGTTTATTAAAGAACACACTGCCCAGCCCGACCTCTCGCACTTGTGGTCCAATTGCCGCTTGTGAGCCTCCGCACCTGCACAAATCCATCGCAGGTGCGGCTCAAACTTAACGCAGCAACTTCCGCTACTGCAATCACCCTTACGCATATGCGCCTTCGCATGTAGGGATATTCCCTCGCACCTACACTCCTTCCCGCTTCTACAACTCCTAGGTCACTATTGCGGCTCCGCAACTGCGGCCCAAGCCTCGCAGGTACGGTTACACCACAAGGTAGCTCCTTCATTCCTTCTTCAAATTCAAATTTTGATCCGTTAACCATTTGTAATCCACCCGAGGCCCCCGAGACCCCGTCCAATAGTACCAACCAATCCTAAAATTAATGCGGACCTGCTCAACGCCTCAAATCACATTGAACAATGCTAAAATCATGAATCGCACTTGAATTCCAGCTTTATGAACTTTAGAATTTCAAACTTCTTCATTCGATGTCGAAACCTAACAAATCACGTCCGATTGACCTCAAATTTTGCACACAAGTAATATTCGACATTACGGACCTACTCCAACTTCAGGAATCGGAATCCGACCCCTATATAAAAAAGTCCACTTCCGATCAAACTTCTCAAAAACCTTCAAATTTCTAACTTTTGTCAAATGACCTACGGACCTCCAAATCCACTTCCGGTCACTCTCCCAATACCAGAATCACCATACGGAGCTATTCCTAGACTCTGATTCCCAAACAGACATCAATAACACCGAAATGCACTTCAACCCAAACTTATGAAATTCTTCCAAAAATGCTAGCTTCCACAATAGGCACTGAAACGCTCCCGGTTTATCCAAAATCTAATCCGGACATACGTCCAAGTCTAAAATCAACATACAAACCTGTTAGAATCTTCAAATTCCGATTCTGAGATCGGTTAATCATAAATCAAACCTTATTCAATTCTTTAAACTTAAAGCTTCCAAAATAAGAATTTTCTTTCCAAATCAACTCTGAACTCTCCCACTTAAACATACGTTCGTCCGCGAAAGTACTAAGCACTGCGCTAGAGTTGTCTAAAATCTCTGTTAAACACTTCGTGCATCTACCCGTGCTACCACAATTCAGTTGAGCACATTTGCTCAAGAAAATTTGAGGGTATTCTCTTTTATTCAAGTAGATAACCTTACAACACAATTCGAACACTCGAAATTTTCTGCCAAGCCTGCTTGTAACCTAGGAACACTGTATCAATCACTACACGATGCACCGCTACCTGATTGCATACCTTTGCTGAATTCACACTTTGCACTGCACAACTGTTATGACCATAATAACGCCATCTGATAACGATAGCCGAAATTCCACGAATCTGATGCTCCCACGCAACTCATGACATATATAAGTCTTGTACCAACTCTTGCAACGCCATGACATAATAGATGTGTAGAAATTCATAACCAACTGCCGAGTCAACAAATCATTGAGTTTATACTCCTGACAAGAACCATTAGCTCATTCTTAACCAAATAATGGTGTTTTCTCTTTAATATATTTCATATAATCCGATCACACTAATCCTAGATTAAACAATCTTGTCTCACCCAGTACAAGATGCTCAGACAATAAGCCACCCCAGACATGACCAAAAGTATCATAAGATGCCAAAATGTGTCGATAAGCCACACACTTGAACGTGATGCATAATGAAATCGAACTCGGGAAGGGACTACTCAACTTACACAACTAATTAGACCACCAAAAAGGTGTTATAAACCTTACTCAGAAAATGGGAAAAAAATACACAAAATAGAACATAAGGGACTATACCCAACATCACTCTGTTGCGGCGTGTAACCCGATCCAAATAACATACCTGTGGCGGCGTGCAACCAAATCCACACCTAAATATATATATAAGGAGATACATACTGAGCTAGAGTTCTCATTAATACCAAATACCGAATATCGGTCACAAGCACGGTAAGTGCCTAATACCATCCCTGGGGAGAGAGATAGTGTTATACACTACAAAACGCAAGCACAACTAAGGTGCAATATATGATCGGAATCTCAATAGCCATCCTGATAACATGAAACCATTGCTATACGGAACCTTAATATATAAGAAATTTATCAAGTCATTCCACTGTCACGCCCCAAACTCGAGGGACATGACCGGCGCTCGACCGGGTATCCCCAGTCAAGCGGAGCTGGGTGCCTTTCCTATCCCACGTACTACCCCACATCTTCCATTACTTATTAGCCAAGTGAAATGACCATACAATTAATTTAGAACACCACTTCATTTCAAAACATAAACAAGGTACATGGTTACTAGTGTGGTTTATATTTTTACATTGCTCCTATATACAAAATACATATTACATAAGTTCATGACCCACGTTTCCTATCTACGGAGCCTCTACAGATGAAAGAAGTTACTACAATATTTGCCGGTAACAAGGCTCCGGCTATACCTTTTACAACAGCAAAATAACACTACGGAAACAAGCGACCTGAGCCACGTAGGGCCCCGAGAGAAATGGGGCTCACCAAAACAACTGACGGAAGGCGGAGAGGGATCTACGATCGGTGGGCTGGAGTACCTGCTGCAGATCCACCTACAATCATAACACGAATGTAGCTCCCCCGGCAAAAAGGGACGTTAGTACACTTGAATTGTACTGGTATGTATAAAAAACTTTGCGCGAAGTAAACTCAAGCCATAGACAAGTAAGTAACAGTAACATAAACAACAATCAATTCCATAAAGAAAGAACAATCAAGCCAAACAAGTTTTACAAACTCTCCCGTTTCCCTTCCACATTTCCACATCAATAGATTTCACATTTTTGCTCATATTTTCATTTCAATAGTGATTTCGATGACTTTTCACCCTTATTACCTCAGCCACCCTTATTACCTCGGCCACCCTTATCACCACAACCCGCACCTTGTTACTTCGTGTTGAAGCGCGCAACCCGATCCCACAGTACATTTTCAATTCACAAACAATCACAACAACAGCAATGAACAATTCACAAAGATCACAACAACACTTCTTAAGGAGTAGCAACAATAATTTACAAGTGTTTCCATAATCATCAATACTATTTCCGTCATATTCCACAATTCACAAGTGTTTCACGTTACAACAATACTTGCCCACGATAAGCCATAGATGTTAATATCACAATTATTTCAGTTGCATAACTTACAATTTTCTTACGTCATTTGTTTTTCATCTAATACCACATATCATAATCACAACGATGCAAATCACGCGAATTTCACAATTTGCCCACGTGAATGTCACATACCAAACATTTGAACACCAACAAGGCGATTTTACAAAGTCAAGGTTAGCCATACATACCTGGAGCCGAATTCCCTTTTTAATTTCTACTTCCAACTTCACCAAAAGCCTAGCAACGTCAATCTAGTGCACAAATTATTACATATTTCTTATAATCAAAGTTCACAATCACTACCCGAACACATTTAGGTTATCAACCCTTCTTTACACAATTCTTTACTCTCTCTCAACTACTCTTACTAGATTTTAGGTTTTAATAAACATGCATGAGTGTTTCAACCCCTATTATCAAGAACTAATGCATGAGACTTTCCCCCTCTCAATAAATCTGAAAGTCAATGAAAATGGGGTAGGGATTGTACCTGTAGAAATGGAGATGAAGACACTTGCTTTAAAATTTCCCGGACCAGATAATTTAAGGAACAAATTTTGAAGAAGATGAACTTTTCTCTCAAGAACCCCTCCTCCCTCTCTCTTATGTTGTTCAGAAAATATGTAAAAATGAGGGGTTGAGGTGTTATATTAGATAGGGGGGTCGGGTTTTAAAGTTTAGAAAATAGAAGCTCGTGCAAGATCTGCGGTCGCACTATGCGATCGCAGAATTGGAATGCGGTCCGCATATTGGACCGCAAAACTGACCCCAATCACTGAACATCTCTGCCTGGGTATTCGATGGAAATGCGGTTCGCATATTGATTATGCAGTCGCATAATGGACTGCATTTATAACATCAACTTAGGCTAACTCTCTGATTAACTATGCGGAAGGAATGCGGTCCGCATATTGATTATGCGGTCGCATAATGGACCGCATTTTAAACATCAATTTTGACAATTCTTCTGCTTCACTCTGCGGCAGGAATGCGGTCCGCATAGCTGATCTGCGACCGCATAAATGACAATTTTCTGGAAAATTGATTCTTTGATATTTAAAGGCTTAGATCACTACCAAGGGTCCGAACCGCGGCGAGCATTCCTAACACATATTCAGAGTCGACACCACGAGTTACTAAGTTTTGAGACCAAAAATTATTTACGGGACCTTATATCAACTCACACGGCACAATATAATATTACATGAAATAGTCGACGACGAAACAATGTCCAACGTACGAATACTCCTCCATAAGGAGTGCTATGCTGAAATGAACATTTCTGGCCTAATATGGAGCCCATATTCATATTTAAATACACTCATCGACCTCGAGTCGATTCTGACCGCACCCTACCAGCTAATTTCCTTTCAAGGGCCCGAAATAACCCGTTTTTATCATGACTTACAAGAACAACCTGCATATCTGGTCCAAACCTCCACAGTCCATAACCCAATAAACCGAGTGCCCTCCAGGCATATATTCTCAAATTAGTGGTACTACCACAATCTTCATACTTGGTTTAAATCTTTAATCAATCAAGTCACTACATGCCAAACTTATACAATCTTCTCGTGAGGTACGCTCCCACGACCTTCCGCACTAGATAATGAGTATGCACATCCATACCACCGATCACACTAATGTTGTAAAGCATATCAGAAATCTGTAACCAGGATGCAAAGCCTCCTACAACAACACCGATCTCAGGTAACGCTAAAGACAATACCAGCTTACTCTAAACATCCAAATCCTTTTCCTGCTTATTCGAGCTCGTTACATCCTTGTCAACACCGAACCATAACCTTTACTTTACTTCCAAATTTTATACGCTACTGCACCTATCATGCCAATATGCGATAACGCTAAAATTTCATAACACTTCATCACCTAGAAACGTTTTACTTAACTCATTCCAAGAGAACCATAGCAACACACGAGTAACTTCTCTTAACTATAGAACATTTAAACCTCAAGTAGTGGTCTGAACCACCATAACCCTTTCGAGATATGCCTACACATAACATACCATAATACTTGAATACTTCCAAATAAAATCTATTACGGCGGTTGTCGAGCCTCGAACGTACCGCCACCACTATGCCAATTCAACCGTGGCTAACCAATCTAACTTTTTCTTATTCATCCTTAACTTGCCATAGAAATAATAATAGCTCCATTCCTTACATCACCAACCTAAATCCGCACTCACTTTGAGTGACCCCATTCCATGAGACCACATTGTCTCCAAACCCACGAACCATTTCATACCCCCTTGCACGCATATTCTCTTCTTCAACTGATACACCTATTCTGATAATTCCTCTACAAATACAAAGTTTTTTTCTCTTTTTCCTCCCAATGCTACACTGAAAGTCGAAACCAACATAAAACATTCTGAGCCTCTTATAATGATCTGCTACAAAAGCTTAATTCTTAACCATATTGTGGGCGTGAATCCTTAAGCATCGTATTTTTAACCTTTGAATTCACTAGGACCATTGTTAGGAGTCACCCACTCTAGATAGGTCCCGTATACAATCAATTCCAAGATTCTGCTGGCACATAACACCAATCTGAATGAAGCACTCGACTAAATCACTTCCCTCGTAAATCACCTCTGAACGAAGCATAAATCCTGAATCTTCCCAAAGCCCAAACATGAGTCAATAGGTCCAACTACATCACACCTTTATCAATTTCTTTGCTCAAATTACCACTTATGTTCTTTTCCCTTAGCTGTATGAACTCAACAATATGTCGATGACTCGAAACCTCACAAGTAGATAACCATGAAAACTAATCGTAGGCGGTGGGACTCTCTCACTTATCTTGAAGCTACTATTACACAACTCTAGAACCCACCAGGACTCTTTCTTCATTGCTGGAATGATTTTGCACAACCAACCCACCAAATTCCTCGAAATCCTTCTGTTAGCATTTCATGAACACTCTGAATCTCTAGAAACATTTACATATTCGACCACTTACTGGATGGTCAGTAAAATCCTCCGCAGAAGCTTCGCCCACCACGCAACCGCTGACCTACTCATAGGAGATAACTTACCTATGGAAATTACATGCCAACATCTCCCAAAAGACATTGCACTAGGTACAATCACCACGACATCAATAACCCATCCTGTGCCCGTGCTCATTTACCAATTGTACTAGTCCGTTAACTTCTTATGGACATCAACTAAATATGTGACAACCTCTTCCAATTCAAAGTTATATTGTATTATTCTTCTTATCAAGCAACTCCCTTTCTGTTGCATCCAATCGCCCACCGTAGAATAGCCAATATTTCAAATTAAGCCCGTAGACCCAATCGCGGTCCACTAAAATACCCAAACAACTCCAAATTTTCTCGAGGCGGGTAGTTACCCTTCCACTGGACCCATATGCTACTCTGCCACTCTCTCACTTTAGTCAAACTCACTCCTTTAAGCAGCTACTCGACTTTCCCTTCTTACACCTAGCCTTATAGAAATTTAGCCACTACATGACACTTCCCATATGTCATTCCTCATCCTTTGCTACTCAGCTGATAACTTAGATCAAAATTTATCTTGGTAGCACTTGAACCAATAGACAGCTACTAACTTTAAACCTTTCCAAAGATCATCTTTCCCAAGCTGTAGACAATAGAAACATCGATTCAATCTTGAAACACCGCACATCGGTAAACTTAACATATTCAATCGAGGATGACGACACCACGCCGCAGATGAAAATTCCACTACACTTGAAAATACCAAGTATCGTTACTCTATCAACCCAAACATGATCATTTATAGTTCGATTTCCTTTCCTCCATCGGGAATAAAATACCAAATATTCGAATCATGCACTTAGTAGACCTTCTTTCTAATCATTCACTGGCCCGACACATAGTCAAGTATCCAACCATCACATTAATACTGCACGATAACCATTCATGAGCATCATAGCAACCTATGCATAGCCTCAAAGCTCTCAGAAGTACATTCACTGGGATGCAACAACAGAATATCCTTCTTCAAGGTGACGACAATATCCCAATCAACCACGCAGGGGGAAACATCCCATACCACATATGTAGTATCATTACAATTCCTCAATTCCCAATTGAACAAGCGCTCCATGTCGCATAAAATTGAATAGGAAAGAAAATGAAGGCATAAGCCTCAAAAGAATCAAACCACACGATGAGGAATCAAATAGGGAAGTGCTCCTAATAGCCATGTTGCGTCTCGAAGATAAGTACAGACATCTCTGTACCAATCCGCAAGACTCTACTAGACTTGCTCGTGTACTTATGAAATTCATCCAAAAATGCTAACTTCCACAATAGGCACTGAAATGCTCCCGGGTTATCCAAAATTCGATCCGGACATATGTCCAAGTCCAAAATCATCATATGAACCTGTTGGAATTTTCAAATCCCGATTCTGAGATCGTTTACTTATAAATCAAACCTTACTCAATACATTCAACTTAAAGCTTCCGAAATAATAATTTTCTTTCCAAATAAACTATAAACTTCATGGAATTCAATTCCAACCATGCGAACAAGTGATAATACCTGAAGTGAAGCTTTTCATGATCTCAAACTACTAAACGATGCGCTAGAACTCAAAACGGCCGATCGAGTCGTTCACAAACACATCATCACAAATGAAAACAATCCCTTAACACCATCACATGCCCAATTCTCACCTGCGATGCATATTCACGTTGCGTTCATCTGAGAATTAATTTTTTTAAATTATCTTTTGGATCACAATCATAATAATCCCTCAATTTTTCCATACACCTCACATGCATGATCGGCCCCACAGATTTTTGATTCATTTTTCTTTCTTTTTACTTAAGGATTTAAAAAGGAAAGAAAATGAAAAATGCACACACATCTCAGAAATTTTCCTTTATATCCATAACTCTCGAGGCTTATAATAATCTCAAATTAGATTAGGGAATAAATCACAAATATTATAGCTTGCTTTAGGCGCGATTAATAATAAATCACCGTGACTATGGGTACGGTTCCTATGGCATAGTCATGATACGTAATCCCTAATTCTAGTGCACGATTCACAATGTGTTCAAAGACAACGAGTGCACGGCATCACGACTTGTTCAAAAATTCCATAAATATTAAAATCGGCTAAAGAGTCAAAAAGGTACAATAGGTTTAAAATGTGTAATAAATCAGATAATTAGTTCAAGGTCACAAAAAGGTACCATCGGTTTAAAATGCACCATTGTTGTTGATCCAAGATCACAAAAAGGCAAGTAGGAATTTTGGCTGTGAAAAATTAAAAATGGGAAAAATGTGGGATTGAATTTACCAGATTTAAGCAATAGGCCATGGCCTGCTCGGGATGATTGTCAAAATTTGAGTGTTGAGTCTAAAACAATCAAAATGGTTAAATATCGTAGTAATGATGATATGTGAATGTGTGGCTAAGATATCGCTTAGCAACTGGAAAGTCACTTATCTCTTAGCCAGGGAAGAGTCTATGTAGCTTATTTTGTCATCTTTTCTTCTTCTTTTGGTGCTATCGGACCCCTATATCATGTATTCAGTAAAAAATAGTTAGTCATCTTGTGTCCATTTGTGCATAGTTCTTTTCACGCTAGTTTTAGTGACATAATATGCATGCGCAATTTTTTGTCAGATCATAGAAAACTTGTTTAGTCTTGAATTGGATAAGTGAGAAAGAGACACTTTCGAAGATGAATAGAGGCATGAAACAATTGGAAAATAAGCATGAGTCGAGTTTACCTAGAACCAAAGCAGTCATGATTATGGAATTTAAGGATCTCTACCTTTTGAACAATTGAGAAGATCGGGCCTAAGGATGATCTAATGGGTTGAAGTCTGTTTAGCACTAAGAGATAAAATATGTTTTTCAAAAGAAGGTGTATTCAGAAAACTTGAAATGGATCAGTTTAGTGGCAAAATGAATCTCTACATCAAGACAGAATCCAAGAAAAAGTCACCCAAATTGACAAGGCTCATTCACTGAGAGGAAAGTATTTCTCATACAACTTTACACTGAAAAAGATCCCTAAAGCAATATGTTCGTCAATGTCGTGTTTGTGAAAGGCTAACATAATTGGCATTCTCAAGTCTAAGAGTCCCTTTTTCTGCTACCCCAATACTTTATACCTTTTGTCACCCCTTTTGAGCCTGTGTTATTTTCTTTGACCACCCTCTTTCAGAATCAAGTTTACAATCAGAAGTCCAAAAAAAGAAATATAAAAAAATATAAAAGAAAAGTCAATGCCGCAAGAGTGAAAATTGGGGAAACTCTTATAAAGTTCAAATGAAAACAAAACAGTCAAATGTCCATGCGCACAGAAATTAGAAGCTAGGACAATTTGTAAAGGAAAAAAAAGAAGAAAGAAAGATGAAAAAATAGTTAGGTCAGATGTTTGAACTATGTTTGACCTGATTTCTTTAGAAAAAAATATACGTAGGCAACCTTACACAATTTAGTCCAACCAAATTATAATTCAAAAGAAAAAAAATAAAAGATCCAAAAATCCCAAGTATCTGAAACTGCGGCAACGATTTTATTTCACGCTTGAAAGAGTCAATTCCAAGAGTTGTAAGTCTACAAGCCCCTCAGTTTGAGTCTACTTTGAGTCTTATGCCATCCCTTCTTTTCAACCATATCCAAAACCCTTCCAAATAAATACCTCTTAATCAGCTTTCAAGAATGCCAAGAGACACATGCAACGAGCAACAGTTGTCACACGACATAGAACACTGTCAAGTTGCTCACAGGAAAAAAAAAGAGATTCTTGTTAGTGAAAATCTTCATGGGCACTGTAAGGCGACGGTAAGCATAGATGAATAAATGAGAGAGACTTAATGGTGAAAACCCCTCGGGGCACCATGAGTCAAAAGTGAGTCGTGAAGCTGGTGCAAAGAATCGGTACAAACAAGCCTGACTTCAAAGGCCATAGGAATGGTAAAAGGAAAGATTAGATAAGTTTGAATAGATCGTCTGTTAAGTCAAAAATACATGTCATGATCATTAAGGCTACTTACTGAAAAAGAAAAAAGAAAAAAGAAAAAAAAATGTTCTTTTTGTCCTTCCCGAAAGGAGCATTTCTTGTTAAAACTATTTCTTTGCATCATTGTGCCCTTTCACTCTGAATCAGTCCTTGTCAAAACAATCAAGAAAAGATTTCAAAATCTACTACCAGCTTTCAGTTGCACAAAGTAAATTTGGTCAGCACGCTCAGTTGTTACAGTCGGCATTCCTTGAGGATTCATGAAAATGGTTCCCCCCCCCCACCCACCAAACTCTTGTCATCCTACTTGGCGTAAGCAAAGATAACTTGTGACTCTCTCTGGCAAACAAATTGCCCAAAAATCAAGAAGTCGTTCAAGATATCAGAAAAGGTCTCCTAAGCAAAGATCTCTAGTTGGAATGAGGTTGATTGAGATACAAATACAAATGTCAATGGGTGTAAAACACTCAGGGTTGATACAGAGCAAAAGACTCTTGAAAGAAGCAACAAAGTCTCCCAACAGTGTAACCAACTACCAATACACGTGGTCTTCCAGAAGCGAACATGCACAATGCCAAGCTGCCAAGGACATCAAGGCCACAAATCGACCACCACTTTTAACACTGACAAAAATTTCTTTGATTTAAACAAGAACAAAGCAGTGCAAGGAAAATGGTTAAAAAAAGGAAAAGAAAATAAAAATAGAAAGGAAAAAAAAAGAAGAGAAAGAAAAAAAAGAATGAGAATGATTCATCAGACCAAGACATAAATTATTTAATTGGAAAAAATTTAATTCATGTTATATAACTTTATTTTTTCTCACACAAAAGTCATATAACTATGACTTTTTTCACTAAAGTCATATAACTTTGTCTTTTCACACAAAAATCATATAACTATAATTTTTTTACCAAAATTATATAATTATGTTTTCTCACATAAAAATCACAAAACTTTTACTAACTCACAAAAAAATAATAGTGATTAGAAAATATACATTTTCACTAGTATTTTCTTAGTTTGTAGATTTTTATTTTCTTATTTTCAGTCTAATAAATAATAATCCAATTAAAAGAGGAATGACTCAACCCGACCTGGCCCACCCGACCCAATACTCATATATATAATTTAAAAGTTGGGTCATTCCTATTTACTAAAAGTGAATTCTTTCCCCATAAAAAATTCAATTCGAAATACATGAGATATAAAGAAATAATAGTTATAATTATAGAGCAATTTAATTAAAAATATTATAAATGTGAATAATAATCTCGAAAAATAAATAAATAATAGAAGTATCATGTTTTGAAGGATTTACTATTCGCTTTTAGTATTATTTTAATTTATATATATGAGTATTGGGTCGTGTGAGCCATATCAGGTTGAGTCATTCCTATTTTAATTGTATTATTATTTATTAAGCTGAAAATAAGAAAATACTAGTGAAAAGTAAATATTTTCCTATCACTATGATTTTTGTGCGAGTTAGTAAAAGTTTTATGATTTTTGTGTGAGAAAAAATAATTATATTATTTGGGTAAATAAAAAAACCATAGTTATATGATTTTTGTGTGAAAAGAGAAAGTTATATGAATTTAGTGGGAAAAAAAAGTTATAGTTATATGACTTTTGTGTGAGAAAACAAAATTTTATAATTTTAATGAAAAAACTTTATAGTTATATGACCATTTGTAAAATTAACCCTTATATATGTCTATTACTCACCAACTACCATTGTATAATTATTATCGCTAATAAACGCTACTGTACAATTATTACTATCAGTGGCGGACCCAGGATTTTGTGCGATTGGGCTCAATCAGAGAAGTCCGTAAGTAACATAAGCAGTATAAGGCACGAGAGGCAAGTGTTTTTGTCTGCTCACAACGTGATCGTGTAATAAAGTCCTCTTAAGTTGGTGCTCTATATTTTAAACAAAATTTTGCTTACGCAAATTTTAAAATCTAATTTTAGCTAATTTATTAAACTTTAACAAAAATATTGTTTGACCAATTATAGAATTTATTAACTCTAAGAATTTTGTATAACTTACATCTAATTCGTATTTCTTATATTTCTTATATTTCTGCTATTTTGTTATTTTGTGTTATGTGTGTATTTCATGTTATTTTTAGTATGAGTCTATTGATAGTACTAACTCATCGTCTCTTGTTGATGTCTTGAGCCGAGGGTCTCCTGGAAACAGCCTCTCTGCCCCCCGGGGTAGGGGTAAGGTCTGCGTACATATTACCCTCCCCAGATCCCACTTGTGGGATTATACTGGGTTGTTGTTGTCGTTGTTGTAAGAAATTTGTTCGATTATAAAATCGGTTTAGCATTTATAAGTAACAGGTTATTATTTGCAAAAGAAGACAAAAAGAAAAGAGTTACAAACTAAACTAAATTAACACCAATAATCAAAGAAAAAGAGTTTATATACTAAAAGAAATAAATATAAAAAAATGAAAAGAATTCCACCGTAAACTAAATTAAATTAAACTAACAAAAGACAAATATTGCAAGTCTTAGCAAATTTTATGATGAAAGGGGAAACTAAAATTACCTTCTGGGGTAAAATAAACTTCAATATAACTTCTATTGAATTTATGTAAAGAAAATAAACTATAAAATAAAATAAAGAAAACGACAAAAGATATACTACAAGGAAAATATTTTGATTTGATTGCAAAGACAGTTATATTAGACGATGTTGTTATCTGTATGGGTTTGTTTCCTTTACTAATTCTTGTTGCAATTTATACCAACAAAAAATTAAATTGGCACAAAACATGAAAGGGATTTGAACACACGAACTGATCAATACTTTGAACCAGCTTGACCAATTTTGCAAGAGCAAAACTTCTTTTAAGTGGGTTCAAAAATAATTTCTATACAAAATTTAATTAGTTTTAGCCATAATTTATGCATATATATAATATTATTTACGGCGGAGCGATTTCAATTGAACCCACTTCTCACTACGTGGGTTCGGCCCTGATTACTAGCAGTTACGCTGCACAACTACTTCTAGCCACCACTATACAACCACCGCTATCCCAAGGACAGCTCAAAGCTCAATCACGTAGACGTTATTATAATTATGGCCTAAAGCCAAACTTTATTAAGAGGACTTAAGCTTTTAGGAAAAAGTTCAAACAGCAACAACATACCCAGTAAAATTTTACTAGTGGGGTCTGGGGAGAGTAGAGTGTACGCAGATCTTACCCCTACCACGAAAAGGGCAGAGAGACTGTTTCAAGGAGACTCTCGGCTCAATAGGAAAGACAGTAATATCAAAAAAGAAATAAGAGAAAAGACATATAACAATAAAAGATACCAGAAAGAAAATAACTCAAACAAATAAGTGAAAGGACAATAAGACAGAACTATGCAAAATACCAATGTGAATACAATAAAGACCGCTAACAAACCTAGCGAAACTCTAACAGACTCCCCGTGTCACGACCCAGATTTCCCACTATCGGGAGTCGTGATGGTGTCTACTAATGGAAGCTAGGCAAGCCAACTCTTAATTGCATTCCCATTGGTTACAACTCTCATTTAAAAAAAAACATTTAAATATAATACTATAATTACAGCGGAATAAATAAATTTAGCGGAAGACTTTACAATTATTACTAGATACGATGCAGAAAACCCAAAACATGATACACTAACCAAGAACTGGTGTCACAATACTCACGAACTTCTAAGAATAATACACATAACCGTCTAAAAGAAATATAAAACTTTTTATCTCGAATACATGAGATAACAGACTGAAAAGTAAAGATAGAGGAGACAACGGGTCCTGCGGACGCCTGCAA
>MDKF010667331.1:0-12208 GCA_026770625.1 Nicotiana glauca
TCCAAGCTCTCTAATCCAACGGCGTGGAACTCAAAAGCCGTTTTACATATATGTCTGAATGTATATGTCTCAATGAATAGAATATACAGAGACATGTTTGTCTTCTTCCTCGTATCTCCTCGCTGGACTGGTTCGCCGCCGGTCGACGCCACCAGCCCCTTTGCCCCCCCCAAATAACACCATAGAAAGCTCTAACCATCCTCTATCCATTCCCATAAGCCCCTTCC
This sequence comes from Nicotiana glauca, assembly GCA_026770625.1. Lineage (NCBI taxonomy): Eukaryota > Viridiplantae > Streptophyta > Magnoliopsida > Solanales > Solanaceae > Nicotiana > Nicotiana glauca. The sequence goes on from MDKF010667331.1 coordinate 228, forward strand.
TTCGAATCATCCCCTAGGTCCTCGAATATGTCTTTTTGTGTCGCCGGAACCCTACTCCGGCGAACACTAAGTATGCCAAATTAACCTATTTTTACACCATAGCTTCATCTCAACCTCCTCTATACTAATATGGTAGTATCTTGGCTCAAATATAGCCAGAACTACTCAAATAATTGTTTTAAAAAAAAAATTCTGCCTACAAATGTATTGCAATCCTTTTGATTCCTGACCTGAACATACCTGTCCATGTGTGTTCCTCTAGAAAACACATGGCTAGGTATGTTTCGGGTCAAGAATCTTGGAGGATTCTGGCAAAGTCAACAGTTCGAGGCCATTCGTATAAGCAGTAAGTCCTTCGTTTTAATTTACATAATTTTTCTTTTCTCCTGTCACTTCCTCTCTTCTAATTCATTCAACTTCTTTTTTGTTAGTAGTCTGGTTATAATTAAACCACAACAGTTGAACTATTTTTATTTCTTTGATTAGCTTAGTTGAAATTTTTTAAGTGGTTTACCAGCTTTGGCCTTTCACAATTGATTAGTCGTATAGGTTTAATGTTACCCAGTAGTCACCTCTATGACTCTGGGCTTACATGAATTTTTTCTTTTCTTTTGGAAAAAGAATCTCGACCAGTTAAAGGTTTGTTTAGTCCTTAGTCGTTTGGTTATAGCTGAAACTTAGTGAAAGATAGTAATTTCAGTCAAAGAGGAAAGAATCAGTAATGCTAGTTTTGTAATATTCAGAACAATAGAAGGTTAATTTGGGCATGGAAAAGGGTAGTGTTATCAAGCAGTGGTAATTTTAAAAACAGGGGAGGGGCAGTATAGGAATTAGAATAGGTGGGGAACCTTCTAGAATAGGCCATAGTGTAATGTTCAGTAAAAGAGACTGAACTTACTTGAATAACAAGTCAGAATTAAAGGGACCAAACTGAAAATTTAACAAAAGGACTAAAAGGAAAATGAAAATCTGATGAACCCCTCCTTGTTGCCTATAAATTGGCATTCAAATGCCTTGTTAAGGGGCTGGAAAAAAAAAGGAAAAAAAAGGGAGAAAAAGGAAGATCAGTAAAATTATCCTGTGATTCGAAATTAAAATTGATATATTTCAAAAACAAAGCAAAAATAAAAGTTGGCAGAAAACAGTTTAATACTACTGTTTTATTGATAAAAGAAGTTCAAGCTAAAAGAGATTTTCAGTGTTGATTGTTGTTGCTATAATCAGGGCTGATCTGTTCCTCTTTCTTATTTTTCAATTCCAGGTATATACTCGAACCATTTGGTAATTGTCAAGCTTGTTGTATGCAATAAAATCACCTTCCCTTTTATTAGAGCCATGATGTAACTCTCAACTAGAATTTATTAAGTTTGATAGATATTGGAAATTGTTCTAAACCTAGATTGATTTGATATTGTGATATGTAATGACTGGATTGTGAATCATACTAATATTTTGTATAAAATTAAGTTGTTCCATTTAGTTCTATTTTTGTGATAGTTCCTGTGGAACTAAAATGACTGGGAACATTCTGCCATCATTAGAATTAGCATATGCCTCTATGAGTGTTGAAAATATATTCACAGTTAAACTTCTCCTTTGTTTGTGAAAGACCATTAAAGTTTCAGTCCCTTTTTCTCCTTAATATAGTTGTTTCAGTTATTTGGGAATGCAAGAAGAAACAGAAATGTTTTGAATTAATCCATGTGGTTGTTTCATATACTATACCCCTGTTCTTCGTATATTCTCATGGTGATATATATGTGATATTGAAATCATTTGTTCATGTGTGTTGAATAAAAAGATGAACTGATGTGGTTATTGAGATGAAAATTTTAGACTCTCTCTCTTTTCTTAACCTTTCGTATCCAGGTATCAATCTGTGTAGTTGTCTTTTTAGACTTTCATACAAATATTTTGTATTGCTTATCTATTTTGGCTATTGATGCTTACTGAGATTTTGGTTAACAAAGAGTATGACCATTAAATTTTGGGAGGCATGTCAATTTGGCTGGCTAGAAGTTAAAAGTGTTTCTAGGCTTATAATGTTTTAATGCCTTATTCCTCTAAGTAGCTACCTTCATAAGGTTACTGAATAAGCTACGGGTAATATTATTGACATCAGTCACATAAGCTAGCAAAGACTTCAAAACAATAGATTAGACTAAGTCAGGACAGTGATCACGAGTTTTGATCTTCAGGGATAAATTTGTTAATCGACACTGCATCAAAATAATGTTCACGTGAGAATTGTATTCTTGGGCTGATGTTCTGTTGCTCGGCTTCAATTATTTTAATTTCTTGTTTAATGAAAGGAGGAGTATATTGAGAGGTGTTATTGAATATACAACAAATACTCTGAGAGTTTATTGCTTTGTTTAACAGTTTGTTGATTGTAATTTTGATTCCTTTATCATCTGGCGGAGTAGTTTATAATGACAAAAATGCTATCTCACTTGAAGCTAGTCGATATTATCCCCACCTTTGGTTAATCCTTGTGACTTCAACCAAAAACGATACAGCCAGCTTTAATTCCCTAAGATACAGAAGCAGGGAATTGTGTTTACTCTTAACTTAGGAATTAATAATTTATGAATATTCGTAGATTGCTTTAGTTGAATACACTACTTTGAAATTGGGATTGAGGTGTGCCATTTAGTAAATTTCATGGCCCTACCAAAAGATAACAACACGTTAGCCTCTTTAGGCGCAATTTTAATTAAATTTGCTTCCTTAAATTGGGGTGTGCATCGATTGCAACCCAAGTCTAAGTCTCGGCGAAATTAAAATGTGTTAATGATCACGGGTACCCTGGTGGTAACGAGATTAAAAATACGTTTTCATGACGTCGTAATTCTTAAAATAAACCAATAATAATTAAAAATGGCCAAAATTTGGAGATGAGCCTCGCTAAACCCAAAACAACTGCGGGGCCCTCAATAATTGATTATTAAAAATAAGTAGAATTTGGAGGGGCTATTTTAGCAAATTTCAATGGCCTTTCCCAAATATCGTCTCGCTAGAACCGTTAGGCGCGATTTTAATTAAAATTACCTCCTTAAATTCGGGTGTGCATTAATTGCAACCCAAATCCAAATCTCGACGGAGTCGAAGTGCATTAACAAAAACGGGTGCCTTGATGGCAACGTGGTTGAAAACGCACTTTCACGATGTCGCAAGTCTTTTCAAATAAATGATAATTAAGAAGTTTATAAATAAAAGCACATAAATTAGCATGTAATAAAACCAGATAAAAATCAAAATATAACAGTTGAGTGATCGTGCTAGAACCACGGAATTCGGGAGTGCCTAACACCTTCTCCCGGGTTAACAGAATTCCTTACCTAGGATTTCTAGTTCGCAGACTGTAACATAGTCAAACTTTCCTCGGTTCGGGATTAATTCGGTGACTTGAGACACCATTATATTCTCAAGTGGCGACTCTGAAATTTTTTAAAATAACTAATCTCGTTCCGACCGTCCTTTAATTGGAAAAACTCTTTTTATTATACCCTTCGCGGGGTGTAAGCCCCATAAAAAAGAGGTGTGACAGATATTCTAAAATTCTCATGTGCCATCAAATAAACTCAGATATCAGCAGTCGATTCAACAAGAAAATGCCGCAATACTACCAAAGTATTATCAGTTTACATTACCTTCCCCCTTTTACTGAACATATACCCCCGTCATATCACTAGAATAGCAGTACCATTTTCCTTAATCATCTGAAGATCGATTCTTAAATCACTTGCAGATGCCCGTGCTGCTTAAGAATTTAATGACTTCCCATTATGAACTGAATCGAAACCTTACACACACAAACCCCAATCCTCCACAACATATCGCATATACCGTACCACACTAGTATAACATGAGAACTCCATCTCCCTTCTTAACCACAAAAATTTACGTACACTGCTAGTCAAGAACTCTCCTTTAATCCCATCTCGAGGAGACATCATTTCTCATTCCATGCTTCGCATGCCCAAAGAAAATATATACATCTCCGAACCACGGTAAAACTCAATAGGAACACTTCTGCCAATTCCATTTGTACAAGCTAAACTGACAGGATTGAATCCTTCTATCCAAACCAAGCTACGCAATCTGTCCAAACTCAAAAGCTCTGCCACACAATACCCGTAAGGGCTCATTACCTTGAACACATACAAGGAATTAATCATATCCTTACCATACCGATTCGGTCTACTATCAAGCTATTCCATCTATCTAATTTCCCTTTTTATTCATCATCCACTTGATATTTCTCCCTCGCTGTAGCATCAAAATTCCTCAATCCAGGCTTACCACACGAGATTCGCACATAAGACCACATTGTCTAAGACCCATAGGCCATTGAATACTCTCTCAACCGTTCCTATAAATACCACATTCCAGAGTAATTTACACCAAAGAACTTCCTGCGACTCTGAATTCGTTACCATTACTTCCTAGATACTGATACATAGAATCCCATAATTAACATAAAATACCACAAGTCTTGATCTTTTCTAATGGAAACACAGTCTCCAGCCACATACACAACCTCAAGACACCTGATTATTACATGCAAAAATCTTGAACACAATAAACCATTCTTGGGAGTCATTCACTCATATACGACTGTAAATTACCTGACTTAACGAACAGAACCACTCGTGCCTTATAGCACTCTGACACTGCAGAACATGATCTCATACCAATACAAACAACCATCTTCCTTCTCTAAACACTAAGCATTCCTTATCAACAACAGCTCAAGACATCCTAGTATTTCTCACATCTACGAAGCACCATGTAACCTTCGTCAAAATTTTGCTTCACTCGTGCCATCCTCGGCTCAATTTCTGCAACCAAGACTGATCCGCCAGCATACCTCGAAACGGAACCAACATAGCGCATAACTGTGGGATCAGCTAATCAACAGCAACCTCCCCAACTTGGCTCGAAGCCATCTATTAGGACACACTCAATAACCCATAATGCTTTTACCCTAATGATGCCACAATATCATAGTGAGATTAAACTCAAATCATCTACTGCTTTATGAAAACATAGATCATCTGGTACTGAATCCTCTGCAAACCTCGCATTCATCCCCATGTTAGTTGAGTCCTCTCTCTTAAGCGACCCAGATTTTCAAATTACAACACGTACCTTTCAATTACACATGGGATCTTCTAACGTACACATAAGGATCATACCACTCAAGAACACTCCGTAGGAGATAACCCACCTGCTTCGCCTCAATTTAGTATTTCAGCACACCTCCCACCGTCATACACAAAATACAGCCAATTTAGTTTTCCTGAGTCTGAACTCATACCGCCACAAGTATTGCACTTAACTTTCCAACTAGGAGATACAAAAATATTCTTCACGCACCCATAACTCGGGCTACACAATAGATCACAATAGGAATCGAGCACTTATCAGTCATCTATCATCCAACAGACTTCTTCGTCACCACCAGGTCGTACAGATACATCTCGCAACACTAACATACTCATCACATAGATATCTAACCGCCATTCCGACTAATAAGGACAATACTGAACATATAAGTTCAAAACATTTGCTCACACAATCAGCCCCTCGGTGCTCAAGCCATAGGCAAAGATCCGGCCTCAAGTCCTCCAGACTACCCGATATACTCACAATGATTACCTCTCGCCCCTCGATCGGGGAGTCACAAGTTATCAAGGCACATATAATACTGAGCGCTCATGTGCGCATACAGACGTGTAGAAGGAATTTCAAGAGTTATATCTTAAGCTGAATCAAGTACGCAGGATCAGAATTCCAAGACTGGGAAGTTTCCCTAAAGGTTCTGCAGCCTCTTGAGGAGAAATATAGGCGTCCCCGTACCGCTCCGCGAGACTCTACTAAACCTGCTCATGACTCGTGAGACCTAATAACCTAGGCTCTGATACCAACTTGTCACGACCCAATTTCCATAGCCGATCATGATGGCGCCTCTCGTGAAGACAAGGCCATCCAACTTACCCAAATCCTCTCATTAATAATTATTAAACATAAATGAATAGAAAGTACAACTTAATGGCATTTAAAACTATTAATTACAACCCAACACAATCCGACCGGGGTGTCACAAGTCACGAGCATCTAAAGAAGACTGAACACCAATACAGGGCCAATAATATATACAAAATAAAATCTGGAGTTCAAAAGATGAAGTCTGGTGCCACAAACGCTGGCGGCCACCTTGCTCAGCTACAATAGTAATACCTTCAATCCGCTAATAACCCGCTACCGGGTGAACAATACTTACAGCTGCACACGAGGTGCAGGGAGTAAAGCGAGTACTCCAACTAAGTGAGTAATAAGAGTAAATAATATCTGAGTGGCAAGAAACCACGTAAGAGCACCCCATCATGCAATATGGGAAAGCACAACCCTTTGAGAAAATAGTAAATCCATGAAAATTCTTTAGAAAAAATCTGGCTCAGTTAAAAACCTCTTTTGAAAATATCCTTTTCACAACAGTCAAGCAAATGAATGCATAATAAGATAGTGCAAGTCCGCACATAAGTCAGCCCCTCGGGCACAACACTCCATTAACAAATAACACCAGCGTATCTAGTAACAGTGCAAGAAAGAGCATGGATGCCAATGATATGACAGTGCTGAATGTCATGCCACGTAGTACAAATAGGAACCAATGCATGAATGCAATGCAATGCAATGCACATGATCGCTGCGGTGCGCAGCCCGATCCGTTTGGGTACCCGCGCTCACTGTGGGGGTTCAAACTCCGGAGGGGCTCCTACAGCCTAAGCGCAATATCAATATCACACCGCTGCGGTGTGCAGCCCAATCCATCCTCAGTCCAGAAATGCACATATAACATTGCTGCGGTGCGCAGCCCGATCCATGCTCAGTCTAGAAATGCACATAAGCCACTTGGGCAATATCAAAATAATCGTTCTCAGTTCAAAACGTCAATAACATGTTGTTTAAGTTTTCAAATCTTAGAAAAATGGCTGAGTTTACAAATTAGGATTAAAACCCTAGACCGAGATCAAATAGTATGCACAAATAATGCGAAAACAGTGATATCAATCCCTGAAGGATTCACATAGTTGTCACGAAGCCCAAGCATGGCAATCATCCCAGATTATGATGATAACAAGTAGTTCAGTCAAATACGCGGTAAAATCAACAACCGGGACGGACCAAGTCACAATCCCCAACGGTGCTCTACCCCACGCTCATATCCGGTGTGCAGGTCACCTCAATACAGCACTATGATGTGCAAATCCGGGGTTTCAAACCCTCAGGATATCATTTACAAGTATTACTCACCTCGAACCGACGAAATCTCAAGCTCGCGATGCCTTTGCCCATAAATTCGACCTCCACGCGCATCAAATCTAACCAAAATTAGAGTAAATACATCACAATATGCCAATGGGACGATACCCGATCGAAAACAATCGAAAAATAGCAACAAATCTCGAAACTAGCAAAACTCGAGCCCCGGGCCCACTTCTCAAAAAATTGCAAATTTCACCTCACCGGATTCCTCGTCTCGCCACGAGTCTATACATATCAAATTTACCAAAATCGAAGTCTATTTGACCCTCAAAATCCCAATTTAAATTCTCAAAATCCCAAGCCCTAATTCATCAATTTTAGGCTTAATTCCATGAATTACTAGGTGGATTTCACAATAAAAATGAGTTTTAGCTTCAAAAATCTTACCTCCAATCGATTCTCCTTGAATCCCTCCTTAATTTGCTCTGCCAAGCTCCAAAATCGCTCAACAATGGAGGAAAAATGACATAAGCTCGCGGATGAAATATTAAATAAAGCCCCTTCTGCCCAGCGACTTTCACTTATGCGGTCCCACTTCAGCTTATGCGGGACCGCTTCTGCGACCAAGAGACCGCTTATGCGGATTTTCATTTAAAATCCAACTTCCGCCTTTGCGACTCATTTTTCGCTTCTACGGATTACCCAAGACCACTTCTGCGGTTATTCACTCGCTCCTGCGGACCCGCTGATGTGAAAAGGGTCCGCTTCTGCGGAACTACTCTACCATACCACCGACCGCTTATGCGATGACTCACCCGCTTCTGCAGAAATTCTCTAAAGCCCCATATACCGCTTTTGCGGTCAAAAAGTCGCACCTGCGACTCCACTTCTGTGGGCAAAGCTCCGCTCCTGCAGAAGAAATCCCCTTAAGACCAATTTCGCTTCTGCGGCCTCTACTTCGCACCTGCGACCTCGCTTCTATAGTCTATATTCCGCAAAAGCGGAAACACCAGAAGCATCAGTATTTTCCCTTTTCACAAGTTCAAAACTTCCCGTTAGCCATCCGAAATCACCTCGAGGCCCCCGGGACCTCAATCAAAAGCACCAACATATCCCAAAATATCATACGAACTTGTACCAATCATCAAAACACATCAAACAATGCTAAAACCATCAAATCACATCGGATTCAAGCGTAAGTTCTTCAAAAACTTCCGGAATGCACTTTCGATCAAAAATCCGACCAAACGACGCCTGAATGACCTGAAAATTTGCACACATATTCAAAATCACCTAATAAAGCTACAACAACTCTCGGAATTCCATTCCGACCCTCGGATCAAAATCTCACCTATCAACCGGAATTCGCCAAAATACTAACTTCACCAATTCAAGCCTAATTCTACACCGGACCTCCAAACTGAATTCCGATCGCACTCCTAGGTCACAAATCACTTCCCGAAGCTAACTGAATCACCGAAAATAACATCTGAGCCCTGTGACTCATAAGTCAATATTCGGTTGACTTTTTTCAACTTAAGCCTTCCTTAAAGAGACTAAGTGTCTCATTTTCTACCAAAACCAATCCAAATCAACTCTAACACACCAAACGCTGATAATGAAACATGAAGAAGCATAAAATGGGGGAAACGAGGCAGTAACACATGAGACGATGGGTCGGATCGTCACAGAGGACAACTTGTCATCCACATTGTGCATTTGAAGAACACATAAGGAAAGAGGGTTTAAAGTAGTGTGTTTTAACAACTACGAGCGTCTGGATGAAATCTTGTGGAGTGTAGGGACCGGGATGACGAAGCGGGATAAGTAGAGATATTCATTAAGCTATTATGTCATTCAATTTAACGAGCTATGAAAAAAAACTAATTAAATGAGAATCGTACTTGGTTCAATAGGAATAATATATCACCTCTTAAAATCAGCAAAAATTAGGATAGTTTTAAATTTTAACTTCTTCTCCTTTTCCGATTTTTCATCCCCCAATGAAATTGAAATTTTTTTAAAAAATATAAAAGTTATTACTTTTTTCTTTCACAAATAATAATTTTTTAATTCTTGAAAATGTATTTTATGCACTCTAAGTTAAAAATAGTAAGAAAGCTTATAAAAATGACTTTTGCATGCAAAGAAGAAAGTTCAACCAAAATCAGAATTAACATAAGCTTTTGAAGACAACTCTTATTCATTAAAACATCTTAAGTGATTTTCAAATATTTTGTATCAATTATATTTAAATTATACCCATAAAATAGTAGGTTTTAATTTTCTTTAAAGTAAAAAAAATGCATTGAGAGATTAGTAGTAGATGAGATAAATACTTAAAAAATACGTAAAATGACAATACCAAATAGTAACTAAAAATTTTAATAAGTATATATTTCCAATATAGAAAAGCAAAATTTGGTTTAGTCCTTTAAAATTTTTACTTCCAATGTTCATCAAATTATTTACTTCAAACTCGCGTTATGCTTATTATGACCTCATTTAAGATTTTAATAATATATTTTAATTCATCCGTATTAACGAAGACCCATATTTTTATTTTCTAGAATCCTCTAAATAACATCAGTAAACTTTCTTTAGTATATTAATAAAAATAATTCAAGTACATTAATAAATAAAAAATTTAGAACTATACGAAAATAATTTTGACATGTCTTTATTAGTATATGTATGAGCTCTAGAGAGAGAAGAAAATGGTTATGAACATATTTCGTGGGAGATATCTAAATAATATAGCAAGACCTAACAAGTTGTCCACTTGGAGAAAAATTTTGGCATACTTTGCCTAAATTTACAGAAATGTATACGGTCAAATAATGTAAAAAGTAACCTAAGGCCTAAAACAGATCCATAGTAAGTTACATTTACCAATTTCAAAGACCAAGGTGGGAGCAGTCTTCAAAAAAGAGCAATTTATGCAAAAAAATTCATTCAGCTTAAACTAATACCCTCTTTTATTCATTTAAAAATTATTTATAATATATATTTACCCAAATGAAACTAACTATCCCTACCTACCACACTCATCCCAACTTTGTTTTACCATTTGACTTAGCTTAACTTGATTTCGCTTGGTTTTGTTTGACTTGATTTGAATTGGCTTGACTTGAATTGACTTGATTAGGTTTGGCTTGGCTTGGCTTGCCTTGCCTTGGCTTGACTTGAATTAGCTTGGTTTATAGTAGCTTACATCAACTTCATTTGGCTAGGTATTTAAAAAAAGATAGGGAAGGGGCAAAGTAATGGATAGAAACGGATAAATATTTTCTGCCCCATGAGTATTTGTTAAACTTCTCGAAATGAGTGATTGACAAAAATAAGATATGCAAGAAAAAGGCAACTGCATCAGCCACATGTAGCAGTTTCACATCATTAAAAAAGAAAAAATAAGGTAGGACAACTTTTAAGAAGTAAACCATAAAACAAAAAGTAAAATTGACTTTAAAAAATATGGTCATGACTGTCACGAACCGGATTTCCCACCATCAGAGTTGTGATGGCGCCTACTCGTGGTAGCTAGGCAAGCCAACTTAATTACCTTTTCCACTCTAAATAATTATTTTCAACAGTTTATAGCATCAATTTAAAACATTAAAACTAATAAGAACAATATCGAAAGTTTGTTTGATAATTATGAATCAAAATGCAGAACAGTCAAATATAGCCTCTACCCAAGATTTGGTGTCACATTACTCACGAACTTCTAAAAATAAACTAAACACAAAGGTCTAAAAGAAATATAACAGTTGTCTGTCTCGAAACAATGAGGCAACAGTCAAATAAGAAAAACATAAAGAAGAGACGTCGGGCCTGCGGACGCCTGCAAGGCTACCTCAGTCTCGTGATAATGAAGGTCTGCTCCCGCAATACTGCTACTGCTGCTATTACTCAAAACCTGGACCTGTGCAAAAATGCACAGAAGTGTAGCATCAGCACAACCGACCCCATGTGCTGGTAAGTGTCTAGCCTAACTCCGGCGAAGTAGTGACGAGGTTAGACTGGACACCATATAAACCTGTGCAGTTATATATATACAACGGGATATCGAATGCAAGGAAATTAACAACATGGGAGGGGGAGACATGCTATGGGGGGATACAATATCAACAGTAATCCCAAGTAACAAACTAGAACAACTTAGATTCACAATGAACAAGGAACAATACTCAATTCAAACATATGGTATCAATTACTGTTCCGACGTGCAACCCGCTCCACAAATCTCACTGTTGCGGCGTGCAACCCGCTCCATAAAAACCACTGTTGCGGCGTGAAACCCACTCCTTAAATACCACTGTTGCGGCGTGCAACCCGACCCATACCATTTATCAGGTATCATTGTTGTGGCGTGCAACCCGATCCTCAATATCATTGTTGCGACGTGCAACCGGACCCTCAATATCGTTTAACAGTCTGGTTCCCCAAACAACAGTCACAATTAAGGGACATAACAATAAGCAAACATTTGACAACAATCCCGGCAAGGATCCAACAAGTTCAACCTAACGTCTCGGCAAGGGAAAAATCAACAACGCTTTCTTTTTCTTACTTTTCTTATCTTATAATTCACTCAACCATTTTTGAGCCAACGCTCCAAAAAATCCAGGCATTTCATATACTTTCAATATTCGTATCACAATTCGAGTCAATGCTCCCAGGAATCAAATAATTATTTTACCGTT
>MU670478.1:5731-24994 GCA_026770625.1 Nicotiana glauca
CTACATTAGCTAATCAGAAAAGGAAGACGAACATGAAGAAACAACTACTTTGAATAATGAAGAAAAAGGTAAAGGAAACTTACATCTTAAAAACCCTAAGATTCTTCTCCCCATTTTGATTCTAACAATCTATCAGCTCTGGCGAGACTCGAGTGCTTCTGAGGATGAATCCGTCATGAAGAAAATGAGGTTTGGGGGAACTTAGGGTTTTGACTGGAGTTTGATCCAATATTTGAGAAGTTCTAATAGGATTTGAGGGACGGAGTCTGGATATTTGAGGTGCGGGGGTGAAGGAGACACTAGGGTGTTCATATGGTAGGATTTAAACACGGCGCCGCCGTGTGCGGCGGAGATGAAAGTTAGGGTTTTGCAGGTTAGGAGCATTGGTTGGGATTTGGAGGTAAACGATGATGGATATAGAATGGGGAGGTGAAGGAGAGTGTCTGGTGTGAGTTTCCGGTTTATTGGACTATCGCCGCCGCCGTGGGCGATTTCCGGCGGCGGAGTTAGGGCGGAGCCGACGGAGGGATGGGGGTACGAGGAAGAGAACCTTGTCTCTAGGGTTTATGATTTTTTGAGACACTTTTATGTAAAATTTAGGAAGACTACGAGCCGATGGATGGTGGAAAAGAGACGGACAGGATTGATCGACGCCAAAACGACGTCGTTTTACAATGGGGGGGCGGGGGACTGGATCGGATCAGGGGGTTTGGGCTGGACCATCAGACGGGTTTGAGGGCTTGTTTGGGCTAGAATTGGATTCGGCCCAAAATTTGGCATTTTACTAAGACCATGCTTTCTTTTAATTCTTTTTTTATTTGTTTTCTTTTCCTTTCTTTCCCCTTTTTGTATTTATTTGTTTATTTATTTCTTTACAAAATTAAGACTAACAAAACCTAATTTAACTCCCAAACTTAGACTAATTAATTTTCTAAAATAAACCAAATCCTAATTTAAAAGGAAACTAAACCAAAACTGTGAAATATAAAATTTAAAATTGTGAAAGGACTATTTTTGTTATTTTTTTCTTATTTTAGTAATATTAATTAACTAGTAAAACAAAATTATAAAATCGAATTCTAAATACGAATGCACTATTTTTGTACCTTTTTTATGAAGTCTGGCAACTAAAATGCACACAAAAATACAAATAAGACACAAAATCATGCAATTAATTCCTAAAAATTCAAATAATAAAGAAAAATCCTAATTCTAAGGAATTTTGTAGGAGTCATTTAAGCGTGAAAAAAATCACGTGCTCACAGCTGTCCCTCTTTGCTCAAAGATACGAAGTGTTTTCGGGCAAAGATAAATGAGCACTATGAAGGATTTTTGCCTGCTCAGCACTCCAGGAGAAGCATTTGAAAATCGTCTGACCGAACCCTGCTTCAAAGATTGCCTACATATCCTTGGCTATAAAGGAATTAGGTCAGTGTAGTTCTGGAAGGTTTAGTGGCTGGGACTACCAGGAGCTGTGAATTTCACTGTTGTTACTGTTGCTATTGCTTGCTGACCTCCTTATTACACCAAAAAGGAAAATCAAAGCTAAGCTAGCAATGCCTATGAACTATGCGTTACAAGATTCCTATCTATAATTCTCTTGAAACTTGATCTTGAGTCTTAGATGATTTTGCTGTGGACTCTGATTTGAATCTTGATGCTCGCAAGTTGTAGGTGTTTACTTTTCTGCAGCATTGGATCCAAACGGGATCAGCGGAGCTTGTAACTTCAAACAGATTTTGAACAATCCGCACCCTCGATTGCTTCACACTTGAATTCATTTTTTTTTTGTTCTTTTCTTCTTTTCTTGATTCTGGATTGAGACTCATTCCATCGATCGCACCCTATGTTTTGAGGTCAACCTGCTTAAGATATCAAAACAAACAAACGAACGAAATTTTCTGCCCCAGTTTTCACTAGGAAAATTTCGTGAGTTAGTTGTGACACATATCTAAGCAGTCAAATTAGGATTGTGTATCCTTGTGAATGAATCCAGGTTATGTTGGAAGATGACCAGGTTATGAAGGAAAAGGAAAAAGGGTCTCGGTTTATGCCGGGACGAAAAGAAAAAAAGATCCTCGGGTTTTGCCGGGATTTGGAAAGAAAAAGCTCCCTGGGTTATGCCAGGGAGATCCTCAGTTTTTTGGCCGGGATTTGGAAAGAAAAGGCTCCTTGGGTTATGCCAGGGAGATCCTCAATTTTTTTGCCGGAATTTGGAAAGAAAAATCTCCTTGGGTTATGCCGGGGAGATCCTTGGTTTTTTGGCCGGGGTTTGGAAAGAAAAAGCTCCTTGGGTTATGCCAGGGAGATCCTCAATTTTTTGGCCGGGATTTGGAAAGAAAAAACGTTTTTGGTATGCCAAGGAGATCCTCGGTTTTTGGCCGGGATTTGGAAAGAAAAAGCTCCTTGGGTTATGCCAGGGAGATTCTCGATTTTTTGGCCGGGATTTGGAAAGAAAAAGCTTCTTGAGTTATGCTAGGGAGATCCTCGGTTTTTGGCCGGGATTTGGAAAGACAAAAGCTCCTTGGGTTATGCCAAGGAGATCCTCGATTTTTTGGCCGGGATTTGGAAAGAAAAAGCTCTTTGGGTTATGCCAGGGAGATCCTCGATTTTTGGCCGGGATTTGGAAAGAAAAAAGCTCATTGGGTTATGTCAGGGAGATCCTCGATTTTTGGGCCGGTATTTGGAAAGAAAAAGCTCCTTGGGTTATGCCAGGGAGATCCTCGGTTTTTTGGCCGAGATTTGGAAAGAAAAATCTCCTTGAGTTATGCCAGGGAGATCCTCGGTTTTTTGGCCGGGATTTGGAAAGAAAAAGCCCCTTGTTACCATGATTTGTTTTTATTTTGGGGTTTTCATTTTCATTTCTTTTCTTCTTCTTTTTTTTATATGTTTTCCTTTTTATTTAGCAAAACACATGAAAGAATTTTGGGGAAACTTCATTTTTGGTCGTTTTCCTGCTGCAAAGCTATTTTAGCGCTTGCGCATTTCATTTCTTTTTGGGTTGCACCTGCTTCTTGCACGGTTGCTCTGAATAAGACTTGATTTCAACAAAGAACAATTTGTTAGTTTGAAACGGTAATTGGTTTTGTGGCCTTGATCATCCCAATCACTTGATCCCGGCCCCTTTTTCGCTTGCTGGCTTTGAGGTTGAATCTCTTTTAAACCGACAGGATTCAACTCTCAGGGTTTCATTATGACTCGCCCGTGTGGGCTCTGGCCTTTCACTTTATTCCGCCCTTTGGACCTTTGCCTTTGAATTTTTTTCTTTTCAAATGTCTTTACTTTGAAAGCATCAACCACTATGGTCAAATCAGAATTGGACTGACGCAACCACTGAGGCTGGGTATTTTCTCTGGCTTTTGCCAGGCGGAGCCCGATAGAACCAATCCTGCCACTTTTCTTTATAGTAATTCCAGAATCAGTGTTAAACCGAAAGGGATTCAAATAGAAGTATGCAAAAGGCAAGCATATGAGTTTAAAGAGAAGCGTCCCTTTCGGGAGGAAAGAAGGACTTATCTGGGTGCATGCTGGCTTCGAATGAACATGACATGCTTCTTGGACTGGACGCCCGACCCACACAAACTTTCCAGCTTCTTGTGAACCCATTGGTCCGCATTTCATAACCAGGGAACCTTGCCAAGACTCTTTTAGTGGTGAGATGTCTTCTTTTCGGCCGACAGCACCCTTTGCGGGTTTTCGCCAATCGACCTCTCTCATTTCTCTTCTCATTGTCGCCCGATAGTGCTCTTTGCAAGTTTTCACTAAGCGCACTCTCTCATTTCATTTTCTCTACTCACCATCGCCTTATGGTGCTCGAAGGTTTTCACCGATAAGACTTTCTCATTTTATTCCTCTCAATTTGAATTATATCAGATTCCAACAATGACATTTTTCACTTTCCTGCCTTTGCCAATTGATCGAAAGGACTTGAACAAGGTCTTTGGGTAAAATGGATTTTGGGCGAAACTACAACTTTGGAACCGTTTTGGCGGATTCATAGCCGAACTATCATATCATCTGCCCCGGTTTTAATTTTATGGGGAAATTAGGATTTTGTTTTGGTGTGACTGAACCTCAGCGAGAGGCTACCTACATATCCTTTCAGAATCAAGTCAAACATAGTTCAAGCAAATAATTTATGTTTGTTTTGTTTTTTTCTTTTCTTTTCTTTTTTTTTTCTTTTTTTCCCTTTTTATTTTTCTTTTCTTTTCTTTTTCTTTTTGTACTTTCGGGTTCCAAAGAGGGTAGCCAAAGAAGCGAAACCGGCTCAAAGGGTTTACGCAGGATTGATAGTGTTTGGGGTAGCGGGAAGGAAAGCCTTCATCATCTCAATTACATAAAAGCCATCAAACCGGGAGGCCTAGACATAATTTCTTTTGACTTTATCTGCATTGACTGCTATTTCAGGGTCATTTCCTTTGATGTCTCCCAGATACAGTGCTCCTCTTGGCAATATCTTTCGGATTATGTATGGACCTTTCCAATTAGGAGCAAACTTTTCTTTTGCTTCTTGGTGATGAGGGAGAATGCGTCTGAGAACGAGCTGTACTAATTTAAAATTCCTGGGACGCACTTTCTTATTATAGGCGCGGGCCATTCTTTGTTGGTACAACTGCCCGTGACAAACTGCGGCCATCTATGTTTCATTAATTAATGACAACTGCTCTAACCGGGTTTTAACCCACTCACTGTCCTCAATTTTTGCTTCAACAATTATGCGAAGTGAAGGGATTTCTACCTCTGCAGGTATGACAACTTCAGTTCCGTAAACCAACAAGTACCGGGTAGCCCCGATTGATGTGCGCACTGTGGTACGATACCCAAGTAATGCAAAAGGTAGCTTTTCATGCCATTACCTGGAGCTTTGAATCATCTTTCTCAAAATCTTCTTGATGTTCTTATTTGCTGCTTCGACGGTGCCATTGGCTTTCGGCCGATAAGGAATAGAGTTTCTATGTGTTATCTTGAATTGTTCACATACCTCTTCCATCAGACGACTGTTCAAGTTTGCAGCGTTGTCGGTAATGATCGTCGCAGGAATGCCGAAGCGACAAATGAGATTGGAGTGCACAAAGTCTACCACATCTTTCTTGGTGACCGACTTGAGAGTAATAGCCTCAACCCATTTTGTGAAATAATCAATTGCCACCAATATGAATCTATGCCCATTTGAAGCTTTCAGCTCGATCGGCCGAATGACATCCATAACCCAAACAACAAATGGCCAAGGTGCTGATATCGCATGAAGCTCTATTGGAGGTGTATGAATCAAATCACCGTGCATCTGGCATTGATGATATTTCCGAACAAAGCTGAAGCAGTCTTTTTCCATAGTTATCCAGTAATACCCCGCTCGTAGAATTTTCTTTGCCAACACATAACCATTCATATGAGGTCCACATACTCTTGCGTGTACTTCATGCATAATTCTTTCGGCTTCCTCGGCATCAACACATCTCAGCAAATTGAGGTTCGGGGTCTTTTTGTACAAGACATCACCACTTAAGAAGAAACCACTCGCATGCCGTCTAATGGTTCTCTTTTGATCTCCAGTGGCTTGCTCGGGGTATTCTTGTGTCTTTAGAAATCTTTTGATATCATGATACCAGGGCTGAATGCTGGGTTCCGCCTTGACCGCATTACAATATCTGTTCTTTTCTTTGATTTGAATCTCTAGAGGGTCAATATGGGCATTGCCTGGGTAAGGCAACATTGAAGCTAGAGTGGTGAGTGCATCGGCTAATCTATTGTGACAGCGAGGAATGTACCTGAACTCTATCGACTTGAAGTTTTTGGTGAGATCTTCCACATGTTGCCGATAGGGAATGAGCTTAACATCTCGAGTCTCCCACTCTCCCTGTTCTTGCCGGATAATCAAGTTAGAATCCCCCATGATCAATAAATCTTCAACATCTTGGTCAATTGCCATATTCATGCCCATGATGCAGGCTTCATACTCAGCCGTGTTGTTTGTACAGAAGAATCGGAGCCCAGCTGTAGCTGGGTAGTGCTGACCATTGGGTGATATCAAGATTTCCCTAATGCCCACACCTCTTGCATTTACTGCTCTATCAAAGAACATTTTCCAAGCACGAGTGTCCTCAGAGATGGCTTCTATTGAATTTGCCTCTTCATTTGGGAAGTATATGCTCAATGGTTGGTATTCCTCGTCAACCGGGTTTTTAGCCAAATAATCTACCAACGCCTGGGCCTTTATTGCCGTGCGAGTGACGTAGACTATGTCAAATTCAGTGAGCAAGATTTGCCATTTTGATAGTCTCCCAGTGGGCATCGGTTTCTGGAATATGTACTTCAAAGGATCCAACCTGGTTATGAGATAGGTAGTGTGGGCTTGAAGATAGTGTCTCAACTTTTGAGCGACCCACGTCAGAGCACATCATGTTCTCTCCAACAAAGTATATTTGGCCTCGTAGCTGGTGAACTTCTTGCTCAGATAGTAAATTGCTTGCTCTTTCTTGCCGGTTTTATCGTGCTGCCCAAGAACATAGCCAAAAGAATTTTCCAACACTGTTAGATACAAGAAGAGAGGCCGCCCAGGCTCCAGTGGGACTAATACTGGAGGGTTTGACAAATATTCCTTGATCTTGTCGAAGGTCTCTTGACATTCGGATGTCCATTTGATTGCTGCATCTTTCTTCAATAGTTTAAATATGGGCTCACATGTGGTAGTCAGTTGAGCGATGAACCGACTGATATAATTTAACCTGCCCAATAAGCTCATCACATCCTTCTTAGTTCTTGGAGGAGGTAAATATCGAATGGCCTTTATTTTGTTGGATCCAACTCGATACCCCTCCTGCTGACTATGAAACCCAGGAGCTTGCCTGATGGGACTCCGAAAGCACATTTGGCCGGATTCAGCTACTTGCGCAATCGTTCAAAGAACTTTCTCAAATCTGGAACGTGGTCGCTCTGAGTCCGGGACTTAATGATCACGTCATCCACATACACCTCTATTTCTTGATGCATCATATGATGGAAAATGGCGGTCATGTCTCTCATGTCGGTTGCCTCAACATTCTTCAGCCCAAATGGCATGACCCGATAACAGTAGGTACCCTAGGGTGTAGTGAAAGCTGTCTTCTCAGCATCTTCTTCATCCATCAACACCTGGTGATATCCTGCATAACAATCCACGAGGGACTGTCTTTCATGTTTGGTGTAGTTATCAACAAGGATGTGGATGTTAGGCAAAGGGAAATTGTCTTTGGGACTTGCCCTATTCAAATCTCGGTAGTCCACACACACCCGGGTTTTCCCGTCCTTCTTTGGCACTGGAACCATATTGGCTAGCCATGTAGTATATCGGACTACTCGGATTACCCCCGCTTTCAGTTGTTTTGTGATTTCTTCTTTGATCTTATCACTGATATCAGTTTTAAACTTCCTTTACTTTTGCTGTACTGGAGGACAATCGGGGTAAATTGGCAATTTGTGTACCACTAGACCCACACTCAGTCCTGGCATGTCGTCATACGACCAAGCAAACACATCTTTAAATTCAAATAGGAGTTGGATCATTGCATCTCGGGTTTTCTCATATGTGTGAATGCTTATTTTGGTTTCTCTTATTTCTTCAGCAGTTCCCAAATTAACCGGTTTAGTGTCATTCAGATTTGGCTTAGGTTTGTTCTCAAATTGTTCCAATTCTCGGTTTATTTCCTTAAAAGCCTCTTCTTTATCATATTCCAGTTCTTGATTCATTATTTCACAGTTAGACAGCGTGTTTGAGTCTGGGCATGAAGTCCACAAGCATGCCATATTATTTAAAGCCGCATTATTATAACTGAAAAGAAAAGATGAAAAGGGAAAAATAACAAAAATCAGAAAGAATAAAGAGAAAAATGGATGATGAGATATTGATTTCATTTCTTGGAATTTGGAAAGAAAAAAGGGTTTACATTCAGGAATTTAAAGACAAGAAGCTAAAAGAAACATCCGAGTTACACCCTGGAATAACTCGAGATGCAGAAAAGGTGACAGGGCAAGTCTATCGGGACTCTTACCTGATCGGGAATGGCGTAGCCTTCCAATTTTAGAGTTTAGCATCTGTTCCCATGTAGAGCACCTCAGCGGTGCTGGTCCCTTCCCCTGGCTGAACCATATTGGTTTCATAAAGCATTTGTCTCATAGCTCCACAGATATCTTTGATTTCCTAAGCTGTGAACACCTCATCGTCCTCCTCTTCGCTATACTTAGGATTGACAAAGGTCTCATACAGATGTGGCAATGGTTATGGCAGAACCCACCCTTCTTTCTTTCTTTCCTCGGCCTATTTCTCATCATCTGGGGTAGGGTGGAAGCCTATCCCGAAAAACTTTTCTGCCGTGGGTAGAGTTACCGGCTCGGATATTCCTTGCAAAGCTTTCCCCAACCCTTTTTCTGGTTTGAAACCGTGTCTAATCATTTCTTTGGCCACCATGATTGAAGCATTAGAAAGGAAAGGCTGGGGCACGGATTTCTCTCCTCGTACGGGTCAGCTACCACAATTTCAAAGGCTTGATAAGCAATATGCTCACTTCCTTCCCTCGCCTCCAAGCATAGGATAGATGGGTCACGATAAATGGACTGCTCATCTTCCCCACGGACCACAATCTCCTAATCTTCATACTTAAATTTCACCATCTGGTGGAGGGTGGAGGGCACGGCTCCTGCAGCATGGATCCAGGGCCTTCCTAGAAGAAAATTATAAGATGTATCCATGTCCAACACCTGGAAGGTTACCTCGAACTCCACCAGGCCTATGGTCAATATTAAATCAATTTCACCGATGGTATCCCTCTTGATGCCATCAAAAGCTCTCACGCAAACATTATTAGGATGAATCCTCCCTGTCTTGATTTCCATTCTTTGCAACGTGGTGAGTGGGAATATGCCAACTCCCGAGCCTCCATTCACCATGACTCATTTGACGTAGTAACCTTCACATTTGACAGTCAAGTGCAACGCTTTGTTGTGGGCGGCTCCCTCTGGAGGCAAATTATTTTTACTGAAAGAGAGTTGATTGACAGTGAAGAATCTTTTTGCCATCCTTTCAAGTTGTTCAACTGACGTTTCAACTGGCACATATGCCTCATTCAAGGTTTTCATAAAGATCTTTTGATGTTCGGCGGATTTCGTCACCAATGACAATAGTGACACTTGCTCAGGACACTTCCTCAATTGCTCCACCGTTTCGTAGTCAGGCATCTTCATTTTTTGAAAGAAGGCCTTTGCTTCTTCGGTGCTCACCGGCTTCTTAGATAGAAAGCACTTTCGTGTGGCGCTGTTTACCTCATGTATGTTTGAATACTTTTCAAACGGGACTGTTCCTGGAAGTTCTCCTGAAATTTCCTTGCCTTTGTATGTAACCACTGTTTGCTGGTAGTTCCATGGCACTACAGAGGGATCAGTCATTGGCTTCTGTGGTACGCGTCTAATAACCTCTGGCTCGCTCAGCCGAGGCGGTTTAATTGTTCCCTGCACCATATAGGCCCCTTTCGGCATGTACATTTGTGTCCCCTTATTTACTTCAAACTTCCTCGGAGTGCTCACAACTAATGGTTTCTCTTGACGACCTCGCGAACATAAAGAACACGTGTTTAGGAGGCACAGGCTATGCTTTTGTCTCAGTTTTCTTCTCAGGCTCAAGTTTGATAGTTTTATTCTTTTTCTCCCCTTTTTCCTGCTTCGGGGATGCTTTGGGCTTCCTTTCCGCATCGACAATAGTGATTATGGTTTTCAGGGCTAGATCAAATTCCCAATCTTCACAAATCATACCGATTACTGGCCCGTTGTTGTGAGCGGGCAACGGGTTATTGGTCACATTCGGGGCTTCTTCATCCCTCAACACTATTTTTCCTTGTTCGATCAAATCTTCCACAACTTTCTTCAATGTCCAGTAGTTGTCAGTACTATGCCCTTCAACTCCTGAATGATAGGCACAGCGGACACCTCGTTGATAAGCTGGAGATTTCGGGTTCTGCTTGTTTTGGGGAATAGGCTACAGCAGATTCATCTGAACAAGCTTTTGGAACAGACTAGAGTAGGGTTCACCAATTAGTGTAAAATTTGGTTGTTTGGGTGATTCCCGAGGGCGGAAGTTATTTTGTGGTGGTCGGGGATTATATTGGTTCTGGTAAGGAGGTTGGTTTCTTTGGAATTGAGGTGGATTTAGGTTAGCTTGTGGTTGCGGTTGGCCGAAAGGTTGAGCATTCATGACCGCATAAGGTGGGGAGCATAAGCCATATCAGTGTGAGGATAGTAGTGTTGAGGAGTTCTTTCAGAGAACACCGGTCTAGGAGCCCGGTATCTTCTTCCTCCCGACGCTGCCATAACTGTTTCTTCTTTCTTTTTGCCTTTGGCCATTCCTCCAGACCCACCTTGGATGGCTTGGGAGGTTTCTCTTATGGCCGACTGGCTCAAGATTCTACCAGTTTTTAGCTAATTTTCTACCATTTCTCCGATTTTTATTGCCTCTGCGAAAGGCTTACCCATGGCGGACATCATATTCTGAAAGTAGTCTGCTTCCTGGGCCTGCAGGAAAATAGTGACCATCTCTACCTCATCCATTGGAGGCTTCACTCTTGACGCCTGTTTGCGCCACTTAATTACATACTCGCGAAAACTTTCTGAGGGCTTTTTCTTTAGATTCGCCAAAGGGTTCCTGTTTGGCACAATGTCTATGTTGTACTAAAATTGTCGAACAAATTCTCTGGCAAGATCGTCCCATATATGCCAATGTGAGACATCTTGATCCATATACCACTCTGACGCAATACCGATTAAGCTTTCCCCGAAATATGCCATCAAAAATTCTTCTTTGCCACCGGCTCCCCGTAACTGATTGCAATACTTTTTCAGGTGAGCAATGGGGTCACCGTGCCTGTCATACTTCTCAAATTTTGGTGTTTTTAACCCTGACGGCAAGTGTACATACGGGAACATACATAGGTCTGTATAGGAGACACTCTTTTGCCCGCTCAAGCCTTGCATATTTTTGAAGCTATGCTCGAGGCTTCATATTCTCTTTGCCATCTTATCCTGCTCTGGGGCCTTGGGGGTTTTGTCCTGCCCCAGTGTAAGTTCATATGGTGGGTGCTGAGAATAAGTATATTGAGGATAATGAGGAGGGTCAGCCTAGAAAATAAGATTTTGGAATGTGAAGACTGAAGGGTCAAAAACATGCTTGGGTAGCGATGGTTGTGTGGTTGCGGAGCATGGTGGAGCCGTGAATATGTTGGGAGCAGGCCCAGACGGGAACACCTGGGGGCGAACCGCATAAGGTGTTCCTAGGAAGTGAGCAGTTATGGTAGGTTGCTCCAAAGGAGTGTTTGGGTGGCTGATGGGGATAGTAGCAGCACCTCCAGATCTAGGAAATAGCTCCGGGAATTCGGGGATGGTGCTTGGGGGTTCCTTTCCATTGTTCCAAGCATCCCATATTTCCATGAGTCGCAGGCGCAATACCCGATTTTCTTCAGCTGTAAAAGACTCAGAGGCCGGGACCCCCGAGATGGGGCTATCTTCAGGTATGGGGATTGCAGGCAGAGTCATTTCAGACGATATCTCTATATTTCCTTTTGATCTAGTGAAATATTGATGTGAGGCCAGCTTACCACAAACCAACCACTGTTTCTAAAAATCTCAGCTAGAAATTGGACAACAACAATGGTTAGTTTTGAAACAAATAACAGATAGGTAACCACACATTGGAGTGTGATGCACCTATACAGTTAAATGAATATCTACATCTTTGCTTAGGTTGCATCCGTCATCCCGGCTTTTCTCTTGTTCTTTTTCTCTTTTCTTTTTCTTTCGTTTTGTTTTCTCTTATTTTCCTTTTCCTCATCTCTCTTTGTTTTCATTTTCTACTTTTTCTTTTCTTTGGCCATGGTTTTTCTTTCAATGCCTTATTTTCCCTTTTGCATTTCTTTCCCTTGTTTTTCCCTCGTATTTCTCTTTTTCTTCTTTCCTCAGGATTGCAGTCGAATCTTATGTAGATTGCCTACGTATCATGGCCCCGCATGAATCAGACCAGACGTAGTTCTTGCAAATAAATGCAAAAAGTAAGAAAATAAATTTTTGGGATTTTCAATTTTTCATTAATAATAACTGCGATTACAAAAGCTACTAGACTATTTGTTTTTTCTTTTCTTGAAAAAAGGAAATTACAAAAAGAGACTCAAAAGCAAAAATACAGACTCGATTAACTAAGAATACATCAAAGCTTCAAATCCTGGGGCCTGCGGGTCATCTTTCTGCATCGCCGCAGGCCTGCGTGCAAGACCCCTTTGCAACTGATCTAAATCATTCATGACCTGGTGAACAAATATCATCACTGAGGCAAAGAACGTGGTACAACCCATCCGCTCACCGGCCCGACACTTCATGATAATATAGTTTGCAATGCTTCGGATCCTTTCCCTGATTCGGCCCTTTTCTTGAAGGAGTCAACTTATTTGCTGGGTACGAGCCTCTAGCACCTGAGAGTCCTGGAAGTGAAGGTCTTGTAGCAATTTTATTTCCTTTTCCATCTCGGCAATTAACCCATAGCACTAGTCCCTCTCGGCTCGGAATTCTTTGTCCCGTCGAGCTGCCTTTTCTTCCAGGGTATTCATTTTTCTCTGCATGTTGGCAATGGTTCCCTTGTAGTTTCTCTTCATTTGTTGCACAAATTGGGCTCTTTCTTCAGTCTTCTTGGCCCAATGTGCCCGAAGTCTTGCCGTGTTTCCCTCAAATTTTTCTAATTCTTCCTGGCAGTCCAAGACTTGTTTCTTTAACCCTTTAATCAACTGTTCATCAGATAGACTTCTTTCTTGGTTCCTGGCATCTATTTTCATTTGATGTATTTGGGCTTTGAGTGCTTCATTCTCCTGAGCCAACTTCTTTTTATCACCTTCATCGGCTGCAACCTGTACACTCTTTTCGAATTGAAGGTCTCGAACCTGTTGCTCCAATTTTCCTATTCTTGCTCGGTACTCCCTTTCCTTGGCTTGCCAATCCCATTGAGCCTGGGCCCCGTTGGTAAATTGTTGCACATGTGGCCTTTTAGCGGGTCTCTCAGGGAGTTGAAACCTTTTGCCAAACCACGTCAAATATTTGGGATCTACCTCGCCTCTAGCTTGGTCCTGTACTATGGTTTTAGGCACGACGAACCGGCACTCATTCCATATCTGTCAGATTCTGCTTTCAGGGAATGCAGCCTTCGGGCCTAACTCAATGACTTGCCCACTCAGGTCTTCATCATTGTGCAGTGTCTAGAATCTTCCAAGCTGTCGCAAAACTTGGTAAGGAGCATAAGGCTGTATGCTTCGAATACCCATCAAAATAATATAAGAGACCTCTGCTGATGTGTATACAACTTCAGTAGCAGGAAGCCATCCATAAGCCCATTCAACTTTATCTGCGGTCAGGGATATTAAGCATGACGACCAGGCCTCAGTACCCTCATGGAACTCAATACCTGTCACTCGGGTCCCGAATTCTGCAATACAACTCAACCCGGTCAAACCGTAGTTCATATAGCCTGTGCGGTGACAGAGGTGTTCCTGTATCCACAACTGTAAGAGAAAATTGCAACCTTGAAAGAATTTCACACCTTCCTGACATTTGGCCAAAGCTCGGTATATTTCTGCTACAATCAGGGGAACCACTGTGCTAGTAGGTTTTTTCATGGCAACATCTAGCATCCCTACAAGGCCGAGGTCTCTGTGACCATCTTTTCTTGGACAAATCACAACTCCTAGAAAGGCTACCATGAAGGCTTATCCCCATCGGGCTTCCCATTTGTCTTTATTTCCGGCATATGTCAAGCCGGTGTTGGGTTCCTCGAAACCTTTTGGGTTACCATACCGGTGATATAATAAATGTAATGTACAACACCCTTTCGCCAGATACGGGTCTTGGATGTCCCGGCTGATGTTCAACAAATCCAAAAACCTATGAAGGGTTACCGGTCGTGGGGCCAGTGGGTATCTACCTCGAAGGTTCCCGTTGAGACCCGTGTATCACGCAATCTCTTCTAATGTAGGTGTGAGTTCAAAATCTGAAAACCAAAAAATGTTAGGGGTCGGGTCCCAAAATGGTATTAGTGCCTCAATAATATCCTTCCTCGGTTTGATGTTCAATAAATCAACGAGGCCGCCCAAAATTTTGACCACAGTATCTCTGCTTCTCTTTCCCAAATCATGCCACCACATATGGAGTATCAAGGGGATCTCGCTCAGGACTGAGAAGGTTTCGATGTTACTTGAATTCATCCTGCACATTTATTTAGGGGAATTTAATGATTTATTTTGAAAAGCGACTATTTTTACAAAAATTCTTTATTTAGAAAACAAGGACTTGATTTTGCAAATACGGCCTTTCAGCACTTCTGGGAGGAAAATTTTAAGGTTGTGCCAACAAACCATTTAAAAATGACTCAGGGTGGCTGTTCTTGCAAAAATAGCCTTCCGGCGTCCTTTTGGGGACATTTGGCTTATTTTAAACAAGAATGACATCACCCGACTTATTTTGACAAGAAATTAAAATTTTGGCATTTTCTTGGCTATTTTTGCAAAAGGGTGGTTGGACCCGATGAGGGTTGCCTACGTATCTCACATCCGGTGAGAATCAAACCAGCATAGTTTGGGCAGATTTGCCAAAATCAAAACTATCTTGAACAACCATTTTCTTTCTATCTTTGTTTTCAAATATTTTTTCTCTCTTTTTGTTTTTCATTTTTAAAAAATCTGGCAGTATTTCGATAATATTTGGGCATTGGTTTTTTCACAACAAATGGTTTCCTTCACTTAGTCCTAACACTGCAATTTTTCTCAATTATCTCACATTTTATACAAACCGGTCAACATGCAAAACTGGGCAAATAAGTGCGCAAGTAGCACGTAAGATGCATTAGGATGGTCAATTCATTTCAGGTCACCCGTCCTAGACAGACCCAACCCCTGTGTTGAGTCCCCTAAGTCGAATGCACATGATGCAAACAAATGTCCTACTAGGGATCCGGCATGAGTTTTGTTCTTCTAGGTTTGAACCCTAGGTTTATTGTTCTAGACCTGGCTTACCCAAGCGGACAACCCGAGCCGAGGGGGAGACAGCGTACCGGGGATACAGAAGCTCTGCCGGCTTAGCAACTTATCCAAACCTCGTTCTAATTTGGGAAAGAATCTAAACAGAAGAGAAGCTACACGAAGTGCACCCTTCTCCATGATGTAGAAGACTCAGAGAGAGGAGGGGATTCACGACAGTTTATATATAAAATTTCAACAAATATCAAAGCGGTAAAACAGTTAGCACATATAGCATGGAACATGTAGAAAAATCAGATAAAGCCAAATATAACAATTATACTAAGCTCGAATTCTTGAACCCTTCAAAATTCTGGGTTCGATTCCCCAGCAGAGTCGCCAGAGCTGTCACACCTCCTTTTTTACACACCTACCCCAAAGGATAAATGTATAAAGGAGTTTTTCTATTTTAAGTGTCATTATTCGAAATGGGATTATTTATTTATTTTTCGAGTCACCAGTTGGGATAGGATTGGCTTTTGGTGTCCCAAGTCACCGGTTTAACTTAAATCCCAAATTGAGGAAATTTTGACTTCCCAATTGGAGTCTACGAACCAATAATTCTGAATAAGGAATTCTGTTGACCCGAGGGAAGGTGTTAGGCACCCCCGGATCCTGTGGTTCTAGCACGGTCGCTTAAATTATTATAGATGGCTAAAAATTTGATTTTTATACATGTTCCAACCTATATTGCAATTTTAAGATTATTTATCGCTTTTAGTTAAATTTTTTAAGAAAGTGAATGTCTTTTAAAAAAATGTATTTTCGGATCACGTCACATGAAATGCACCCGGATCCTCGACACATTCTTATTCAACGTTTTTGGATTTGGATTTGGGTTGCATGAAATGCACACCCATATTTAAGAAGGTCAAATTATTTAAAAGCACACCTAAAGCGACTAACGAGTTATTATCTTTGTGGGAGGCCGTGAAATTTGCTAGACGGCACGTTCCAATTTCTAAGTATTTTTAATGAAGCATTTAATGAGGGCCCCGCAAATTATGCATTTTGTTTGGCGAGGCTCATCTCATTTTATTATTTAAAGGCCAACCTAAAGCAAACTAAGATTATTTATTTATTTTTTTTGTCTCTAAAAGGGCCTAATTAATTTACATTTATAAATTCGGGCCTCGAGTTCAAATCCGAATTCAAACAAAAGAGAGGACCCTCTTAATTTGAATCCGCTACCTAACTCGAAAGCCTAAATTCATATTGCAAATTAATTCCCATATTCCTAATATAATTTTGAAAGGGTTTTTGACTTCTAGCATTTTTGGGACTAAGAATTGGCCCAAACATGAAGCAGTTCGGTCACATGAGCTGGGCAGTCTATGTCCATGAAACAGCCAAGCTTTGGGCTCAAATTGAGCCCAATCCTAAAATGAGGCAAGAAAATCAGGTAAGCCTTCAGCTGTGGTATACGTTAGGCCGATCTTGATGGTCCCAATATTTATGAACCAAACTAAGCCAATGCTCATATTCACATTTCAATTAATGCTCAATTTAAGAATTAGCACTTAATCTAGAATTGTGATAGGCCTTCAGAAAGGGAAAGATATTCAGTTCCTGAATTGGGCCACACTACTGGCCCATTCACCAAGGCGTTGGTCCATAGACTAACAAGATTCAAGATTGCCTGCTGGGCCAAACGTTGGGCCTGTTTGTGTCAAATGACATAGAACTCAAAGCTACCTCAATATAGGAGTAAAAAATCGAGAACCTGAAGCCTGAAGGTCTGTTTCAAACAAAATCTGCTATCACTTTAATGGATTACTAATTTTATCGGAATATTTACTGGAACATTTGAATATCGCCTGAAACTAACACATTGCTAGACATTTGAATTTCTAGACAAGTAATGAAATCCTACTACAATTCATAATCTATATTAATTCAATAAGACCTGATCACTTAAATGAGGTTCAATTACAATGACTAATATGATTGTATATCCTAGTTGCATAATTTCTAGAACAAGAAGAAAAACAGTCCAGTTATTACAATAAGCTAAAATCCAAGTCGTTTAAATCTCAAATATGTCCCCTATATATAATAACAGCCAAGCTAGTATTTATACATGCAAGCTAAACATAGAACAAGGTGAAGAATGTGTCATTTCTTCAGCAATTCAAATATGCAGCTGGTTCAACTCTTCATACATCAAGCTAGGCTGAAAATTACCTAGAAATGTAATATAACAAGAGAGAATAGAGAGGTCAGCAATAGCTCAGCAGATCAGCAGTCACCAGCATCAAACAGGGCCAAGTTTGGGTCTAAACCAAATCATAATGCCCAGGAAGAAGTAAACTCAACCAAAACACTCTGAATCTACTCGAAATTGGACTATGAAGTTACATAACAGCTTCAGCAATCCAAAAACACCCAGCAAAAAACTCGAATAAATCCCAAACACATTCAGATGCTTTAAACCTTCGAGTACATAATAGAAACAGAGAAATTCGAGCTAATTCTGATCCTTAATGAGCTATCCAGTTGAATTAAGAGCTGAAATTTGAAAAATGACCTAAGGAAGATCAATCTAACAATTTTTTTTTGTATTTTTTGTGGCTTTTGTGTATCTTTTTTGGAGATTTTCTAAGATGAGAAAGAGAATTTCAGATCTAGTGTTTGAATTTGAAATTCAAATTTTGCTTCTGGAAACTAAGACTATTTAGGGGGAATTGTTTTTGGGGCTCCAAAACTTTTGGGGAATTTTCAGGTGTTCAAACTTGTTAATGAAGGCACTAAGCATGCCTTTTATAGGCAAGAAGAAGGGCAGGAAGATTCTAGAGGTTTTCACTCATTTTACCCCCTTTTTATTTTCAGAAATTACGTACTAGTCCTAAAGTTTTGACTTGTTTCTCAAGTTACTGCTTTCAAAATGCTGAAACTTACACTAAGAGCCCTTCTAGAAGGATCTAGGGTGTTCTAGCTTTGTTTTCCTACCTATGAAATGCCTATACTACCCTTACTTGAGTTCTGAAATTAATACCTATGCCAAACTAACCCATTTTGAGTGTCTAAACTACCCTTGACTACCCTTGAAATTACTAACCTTATCTCAACTAAACCCAGCCCCTTTTACCCTACTTACATACTATCAGCTATAACCAATAATCCACTTAACCAGGGTTAAATTCAAGGTTCACAAACAAACAGTCCCCTAAAATCAAAACAGCTGGACAGATTAAACTAATTATGAAGTTAAATCTATCAATGGAATTCACTTGACAACTAAATCAAATTGCAGGATTAAAACACAGAATCAAACTCATCGAAATAGGCTGTACTTGCACATGAAAACCTAAAACTATTATCAGTTAACCTAATGAAGCAAAACACATTTAAACTAAACTACAACATGCTGAAACCCCAAATATAAAGCACTTAACCCTAACTGAATTAACAAATGAAACAATTATTATTATTGATTAAAAGAAGATCAAATTAATCAGAAGCAGACCCACGCACTCAAACATTAGTTCAGATGAATTGAGAATGAAAAAAATCAAACTCTACATTAGCTAATCAGAAAAGGAAGACGAACATGAAGAAACAACTACTTTGAATAATGAAGAAAAAGGTAAAGGAAACTTACTCATTAAAAACCCTAAGATTCTGCTCCCCATTTAGTTCTAACATTCTATCAGCTCTGGCGAGACTCGAGTGCTTCTGAGGATGAATCCATTATGAAGAAAGTGAGGTTTGGGGGAACTTAGGATTTTGACTGGAGTTTGATTTGATATTTGAGAAGTTCCAATAAGATTTGAGGGATGGAGTCTGGATATTTGAGATGCGGGGGTAAAGGAGACACTAGGGTGTTCATATGGTGGGATTTGGACACGGTGCTGCCGTGTGCGGCGGAGATGGAAGTTAGGGTTTTGCAGGTTTGGAGCATTTGATTGGTATTTGGAAGAAAACGATGATGGATATAGAACGGGGAGGTAAAGGAGAGGGTCTAGTGTGAGTTTCCGGTTCATTGGACAACCGCCGCCGTCGTGGGCGATTTCCGACTGCGGAGTTAGGGCGGAGCTGGCGGAGGGAAGGGGGTACGAGGAAAAGAACCTTGTCTCTAGGGTTTCTGATTTTTTGAGACACTTTTATGTAAAATTTAGGAAGCGTACGAGCAGTTGGATGGTGGAAAAGAGACAGACAGGATTGATCGACGCCAAAATGGCATCGTTTTGCAATT
>MU670478.1:28497-114066 GCA_026770625.1 Nicotiana glauca
TAATGAATTTTCTAAAATAAACCAAATCCTAATTTAAAAGGAAACTAAACCAAAAATGTGAAATGTAAAATTTAAAATTGTGAAAGGACTATTTTTGTTATTTTTCTATTATTTTAGTAATATTAATTAACTAGTAAAACTAAAATATAACATCGAATTCTAAATGCGAATGCACTATTTTTGTACCTTTTTTATGAAGTATGGCAACTAAAATGCACACAAAAATACAAAAAAGACACAAAATCATGCAATTAATTCCTAAAAATTCAAATAATAAAGAAAAATCTTAATTCTAAGGAATTTTGTAGGAGTCATTTAAGCGTGGCAAAAATCACGTGCTCACAGTATCTATACGTTGGTTCCAAGCATGCCCGTGAGTCTTATACTTTGATTAACATGACTCCTATTTGACTTAACTGAAGAGTTTTGCCTCTCCTATTGGCATGTTATATTTTCATAACTACTTGACTCGTGTTGATTTCCTTATTATTTACTTGTATATTGTGGGATCGTTGCTACGTGTTAGTTTTCCCATTATTGAACTGTTTCCTTTATGCCAGTATTTTTTCTGTGGTTATTCCTTTGAGTTGGTTCTACCATTTTCTCGTGATTTACAGTGCCTAAGTTGATTTACTTGTCTTACCTCGTATTATCATCATTTGTTGTTGTTATATGTATTGCGGTGATATCCGATCCTTCTGTTATGATGTAACTATTGATTCTATTAGTTGCGTCGTATATTTACTTTGGGACTACGGGTTAGATTCCCGAAAAATCCCCCAGCACATTTACTTTGAGACTACGGGTTAGATTCCCGGGAGATTTTCCTGCACATTTACTTTGGGCCTACGGGTTAGATTCCCGGGAGATCCCCTTACACATTTACTTTGGGACTACGGGTTAGATTCCCGGGAGATCCCCCAACACATTTACTTTGGGTCTACGGGTTAGACTTCTAGTAGATCCCCCTGCACTCTTATATTGAGGATACCAAGAGATCCCTGGCATATATATTGAGGATACCAAGATATCCCTAATGCATATATTGAGGATACTAAAAGATCCTCGGGATACCAATAGATCCCTAGTACATATATTGAGAATACCAAGAGATCCTCGTGATATCAAGAGATCCCCAGCACATATATTAAGGATACCGAGAGATCCTCGGGATACCAAGAGATCCCTAGCTCATATACAGAGGATACAGAGAGATCCCCAAGTATTTACATTTGGGACTACATGACGATATCCTGGGAGATCCCCTGTTGTTATCTTGCATTTGAGTTGTACTCCTTTCGTGATTATTTTGTCTCCATTGTAATTGTTGTTATAAATTCAAGTATTTTAATGGTTTAGATTCCTTTACGACTGTGATCCTTTGTGTGGGAATTCATAGTGTTGACAATACCTTGCCTTATTTTTTTTTTATATATATTCAATACTTTAAATTTCAACAATTGTTACATTTTTAACTCAATTGATTTCTCAGCTAAATTTTCCTTAAACCGTTTGAGGTTGTACTTTACTTAAAAAAGGAATTTCTTCTATGTTTTGATTGATTTCTCGTATTGAAGGTAATAATTCATTCGATATTGTACTTTAATTGAAAAAGGTATTTTTCTTTATCAAATGATTTCTAAAAATAACTTCCTCTTTTCTTGTTGATTTCCTATTTGGGTTGGGAGCTGTACTCTGCTTTATGTTAAGTAAATGAGGCTCCTTGAACACTCTTAATTGTATTGGGTCACTGAACCTATGAACTGAGTAATATAAGGATATTGTTGTACATTATGAGACAGAAATATGTGGGCACGAGGTGCCGTGAAAATATGAAAGTGGGCTGAGACCTATATTATTTATGATTATGAAATGAGGCATCACAGGGTGACCTTTACTTGAAAGAATTATTTTCTAAAGATGATTACTTGGAAGATACTTATTTGAAGGAAATATATTCGAAATATATTTATTGAAAAGCATATTATCTTAGAGATTATTACTTGAAGGCTTTATAGGCGAAATATTTATATTTGAACGACTTGATTAATTAATTGCACTTGTATTCATTATTTGTTGAGAAGCATTTATGGTGTTCTTGTTGCCTGCTATTTATATCGCTGGTTGATCATTGTTGCCATCATTGTTATCGGCTTCCTATTATTCTGTATGCTATCTTGCATAGGTTTATTTGGTAGTTGGTCCTAGCCTCGTCACTATTTCACCGAGGTTAGGCTAGGCACTTACCAGCGCATGGGGTCGGTTGTGTTGATACTACACTTTTGTACATTTTTGTGTACAGATCCAGGTATTCGATCGATAGTAGATGTTCGTTGCTGTGGAGACTCGAGGTAAACCTGCTGCAACCTTCGCGATCCTCGGAGTTACCTTTAATTGTACTCATTTCCATATGTTCCATTTGTTCGGAACAGTGATGTATTTATTTTGTATAACTACTCTTAGAAAATCTTATGACTTGTACTACCGATTTTGGGAATGGTAAATTGTTTAGAGAAATTTCATTTTAAGTTAATAAATATCAATGTTATTTCAGTTAATGTTAGGCTTACCTAGTTTAGAGACTAGGTGCCATCACGACTCTTTCAGAGGGATTTTTTGGGTCGTGACAAGTTGGTATCAGAGCTTTAGGTTCATAGGTGCTACAAGTCATAAGCGAGTTTAGTAGAGTCTTAAGGATCGGTACGGAGACGTCTGTACTTATCTTCGAGAGGCTA
The DNA here is from genome assembly GCA_026770625.1 of Nicotiana glauca. Classification (NCBI taxonomy): domain Eukaryota; kingdom Viridiplantae; phylum Streptophyta; class Magnoliopsida; order Solanales; family Solanaceae; genus Nicotiana; species Nicotiana glauca. The sequence goes on from MU670478.1 coordinate 31,233, forward strand.
TAGAACTAGTAGGAAAATTTCCACTGCATTCATTCCTTATCGTGCGACATTAATTCAGTTTGAAGCATATATCTTATGTTCTTTTGCTTCCACTCATGTATGAAATTGCGTACTACACCAATGGTTTGTGATATTGTAAGAAGCTTATAAGAGATACAGTGTTGATCAACCATTGTTACCACGTGTCGATCAGAATCGAGGATATGGAAGTGCAAAGAGATCTTTCAGTTGTGCGCATGGGCATGCATCAGATCTTGACATCTGGTTGTTGAGTACAATTTTAAAAAGGTTTAATTGGTTGCCTAATAATCACATGTGGATATATATCTAAAATTAATTGGTCATATTAGAGGTTATGTGTTTCGTATGGGATTTCTATTTAGCGAATGGTATTTACTGGCAAGCCGAATCATTGGAGGAAGTGAGATTAGCTGTCGTGAGGATGACAAATTCCAAGTACATGGCTTTAGGTGTCTTATGACTGGTGTCGTACGAGCAGTGAGGGTTAGTATTGTGGATCATCGGAAATATATCCTATGATTTCGCACCAAGTGAGGGGAGTCCACTACTGACGATCAGATTGCGGGGCCCTGTGTTATATTAGTTTTGGCTTGAGTTATATATATGTGGTATTGAAAGTTTTGTCAAAACTTGTATATGATTAAGAGATAAGATTTGAATGGGATGATGATGGGACTTTTGGTATTACCGCATCCTTAATAATTCTACATTGCAGTATCAGTGGGGTCATGGAAACATATTCAGTATACTCGTAGTGCTTAAGTTAATCACAACACTCGCATGGGGCAGTGATCTTTAAATGCACCACTGGTATGGGATTTCCTACAATGGATATCCTAGTTATCCGACACATATTCAATATGAGCAGTTTGGCCGTAAATTGGTATTTATGAATATGGTGATACTAGAAACATCATGAAAAAATGTCCTGAACTTGGGAGAAATCTATTCCATCAGAGTACACATGTCACGTACTCCATTACAATTACTACTCTACTTACACTGCCAGTTAGGGATGGAGGACAAGCGGGTAGATGGCGCCTAAGAGGTGGAGACCCGACCTATTGATATATTTGCCATGGTATGGCTGAGGTCGCTACACCAGATAGTGTCGTTACGAGTATGATCTCGAGTTATTATAAAGTAACAATTTCCTTAACTTGATTCGGTTCTGAGTATCGAGGAAAGTCCTCCTAATATCCTCCACTCATGAGTGAACTTTGTAACCCTAAAATCTACTTATGTGAATACTCCTATTGGGAGATCATATGGAGATAACTATGTCTATCACTATGGGTTGGTCACTAAAGATAGTTGTGAGGCTAAAAGCATCTTTTGTTAATCATTTCATTGAGTTTGATGCAATTTCCAAATAATTGATTCCAATTATGAATTATATTCCCTATCTATATGAGGGTTCTTTATATGTTATGATTTTGTTTAACAAAAATTATTTAGAAGAAGAAAGAAAGGAAATGGAAAATTTCAGTTGGCACAATGTGCATATTACTTGTGTACGGAGTTGAGGACGAGATCCTCATACTTTTATAAGATGTGAAATATTTAAACTGGGCTACAAGCTGCGGTGAATGTTATATAAGGACGAAGTCCTTGTGGTGAAGTTTATTTGATTAAGTTCTCCCTTTGTAAAATTAAAAATTTGTACTATAGTACTTATAGGGAGTCATGCCTATGAGGCTTATTTGAAAATTTCTGTATGAATATCTATATGCATAATTTTCCAAATATTTTTGTCATTATTGAGTTTTAGCCTACAAGGTGAGTGCCCAGGTGGCGTTAATTGTGAATCGTTAATTTGGGTAAGTAATTATGAGGTCGTCATGCTACGTTGTTAGTAAAGTGAAAGATTGAAACAAGAATTTGTTAACATGAAGTTAATTGGCAATTTGGTAATCGATTATGTACAACTATTAAAATCAGAGATGTTGTTAAGGTCATACATATGCTGTGTTTCATGTCGAAATATCTTTATGATAGTGTCATACTTGTAATGCGGAGATTGGTGTTATTGATAAATACTCTATGGTGATTTATTGAGTTGTGGATGTGTTTTTAGGAGTTGTTTTGGTGTTACTCTGGCAGGTGGATAGGCCAAATTACAGGGGAGACTCTGCCAAAATTTTTGAAAAATTTGGGAGTTAGAAAAATTTGGGACATTGAGATGTGCGAAGAAAGAGAAAAGTTACATTATGTGTGTTAGAGCGGACTCTACTTCTTCTTTGAGGATGGATGACCCTAAGTGGGGGAGGATGTAACAACCTTTAAGTGCTATTAAAAAGTTGATGCATGCATAGGCACGAGTTGCTATAGCCAGGTGAGACTAATATCGTGTGATGATGTGAAAATCAGACCTTTTTGAAAATATTTGGAGTGTAAGAAATTTGGTCTTAAAGTTTACAAATATGGGTAAGAGAAATAGTCTCAATTAAAATGGTGTTGTCGGACTTATTTCAAATGTGGTAATATAGGATCAACCACGAGTATATGTGTAAAAGTAGAAACATCAAATTTGAAACCTCAGAATAACCTTAGTACGTTTAAGGACGAATGTTTATTTAAGAGGTGGAGAATGTAATGACCCGACCGGTTGTTTTGAATAAGTACAACCTCGTCTCCCCATATACTGCTAAATTCATGCTTCACGGTTCTTATGTAGCTTGCCGGGGGAATTGGTTCGTGTTCGAAAAGGTTTTTTTAAAGGAATTGAGACACTTAGTGTCCAAGAAGAGAGATTAAGTTGAATTAAATTGACCGGAAGGTGAAATACGAGTAAACGAATCCAAAATGGAATTTTAATGTTGTCAATAGCTTCGTATGGTGATTTTTGAACTTAGACTTTTGTCCGAATTTGGACTTGGAAGTCCATCGGACAATTCAGCGCTTTTTGGCGAAGTAAGAAAGTTGACGTGTTCTAATTATATTATTTTATATGTGGAAGAGGTCTATTACCATGATGGATACAAATTGGATTTGATAATAAGTGTACGATGCATATTATAACGGATATAGGGTTTAACGAATGTCCTAAGTCTAAGTCAAGTTGGAAAATTTTATAATAGACTAAAGTTGCAAATGAGTATGCGCAAGACCTCCCTTTGGAAGAGCATATATACATTGTATACAACGAGTTGGGTGATTCGAAACCTATCAAATTAAATTTCTTTGAGTCTAGTTTCCAACACTTCAAACCGTTCTTCATTCGGATACTCCTACAAGAAGTTATGACCAAATTACCAAAGCAACGTAAAAATTTACGCTACCGCGGCGCCCCACACGGCGCAACAGTACAAAAATGGGTTTTTAAGACCCGAACTCTATTTCATTTAACTCATTTGGGGTTTGTTATTTTGGTATTTTCTAGTGCTTTTAGAGAGAGGGAAGAGAAGTTCTAGAGAGAGGAAGAAGCTCAAGCTCCTTGTTCATTAAAAGTCTTGTCCAAACCTTGAAATCCCTCAAGTTCTTCAACAAAGAGGTAAGAATTTCTTTTTTCCCAATTCTTCAATTTTGAAATCTAACTAGAAATGGTTAATTAGTAAGATGAATCATGGATGTTTGAGTCTTAGTTATACATGCTTGTAACAATCATGTTATGGGAAGATTGTTGGGTTCAAATAGGTAAAGATTGGATTAAAAAAATGGTAGAAATCTTCAAAACTTTAATTGAGGATTTGAAAGGAAATCCGATGTCGGAATTCGATAATTTTTATATAGTCAAACTCGTATCGAACGAATATTCAGATTTCATAAGTTTTTTAGGGATTCATGGCGTAGGTCTCACTGTTGAATTTTAAAATAAATTTCGAATTTTATCCGGAATATTAGTAATTTCAGATAGAATTAATTCGTACGATTTATCTTTCGTATATTGAATTATTATGACTAGATTTGAAGCTTCAGAGAAATTCGTGAGGAAAGGCATGTTTGGAATTTTGAATTGGTTGCAAAGCGAGGTAAGTGTTTGGTCTAACTTTAGCTTGAGGGATTAGGAGTTGTGTCATAATTGTTATGTGTTAATTGTCGAGTGCGACATATAAGCATGATGAAGAGTATCTATACGTTGGTATCAAGCATGCCCGTGAGTCTTATACTTTGATTAATGTGACTCCTATTTCACTTAACTGAAGAGTTTTGCCTCTCCTATTGTTATGTTATATTTTCATAACTACTTGACTCGTGTTGATTTCCTTATTATTGACTTGTATATTGTGGGATCGTTGCTACGTGTTAGTTTTCCCATTATTGAACTGTTTCCTTTATGCCAGTATTCTTTTATGTGGTTATTCCTTTGAGTTGGTTCTACCATTTTCTCGTGATTACAGTGCCTAAGTTGATTTACTTGTCTTACCTTGTATTATCATCATTTGTTGTTGTTATATGTATTGCGGTGATATCCGATCCTTCTGTTGTGATGTAACTGTTGATTCTATTGGTTGCGTCATGTATTTACTTTGGTACTACGGGTTAGATTCCCGGGAGATCCCCCAACACATTTACTTTGGGACTACGGGTTAGATTCCCGGGAGATTTTCCTGCACATTTACTTTGGGACTACGGGTTAGATTCCCGGGAGATCCCCCTACACATTTAATTTGGGACTATGGGTTAGATTCCCGGGAGATCCCCCTGCACTCTTATATTGGGGATACCAAGAGATCCCTTGCATATATATTAAGGATACCAAGAGATCGTTGGAATACCAAGAGGTCCCTAGTACATATATTGAGGATACCAAGAGATCCTCGGGATACCAAGAGGTCCCTAGTACATATATTGAGGATACCAAGATATCCTCGGGATATCAAGAGATTCCCAGCACATATATTGAGGATACCGAGAGATCCTCGGGATACCAAGAGATCCCTAGCTTATATACGGAGGATACTGAGAGATCCCCGAGTATTTACATTTGGTACTACAGGACGGTATCCTGGGAGATCCCCGGTTGTTATCTCTGCATTTGAGTTGTACTCCTTTCGTGATTATTTTGTCTCCATTGTAATTGTTGTTATCAATTCAAGTGTTTCAATGGTTTAGATTCCTTTACGACTGTGATCCTTTGTGTGGGAATTCATAGTGTTGACAATACCTCACCCTATTTTTTTTTTTTTATATATTCAATACTTTAAATTTCAACAATTGTTACATTTTTAACTCAATTGATTTCTCAGCTAAATTTTCCTTAAACCGTTTGAGGTTTTACTTTACTTAAAAAGGAATTCCTTCTATGTTTTGATTTATTGATTTCTCGTATGGAAGGTAATAATAATTCGATACTGTACTTTAATTGAAAAAGGTATTTTCTTTATCAAATGATTTCTAAAAATAACTTCCTCTTTTCTTGTTGATTTACTATTTGGGTTGGGAGCTGTACTCTGCTTTATGTTAAGTAAATGAGGTTCCTTGAACACTCTTAATTGTATTAGATCACTGAACCTATGAACTGAGTAATATGAGGATATTGTTGTATAATATGAGACAGAAATATGTGGGCACGAGGTGCCGTGAAAATATGAAAGTGGGCTGAGACCTATATTATTTATGATTATGAAATGAGGCGTCACAGGGTGACCTTTACTTGAAAGAATTATATTCGAAAGATGCTTACTTGGAAGATACTTATTTGAAGGAAATATATTTATTGAAAAGCATATTATCTTAGAGATTATTACATGAAGGGTTTATAGGAGAAATATTTATATTTGAATGACTTGATTAATTAGTTGCACTTGTATTTATTATTTGTTGAGAAGCATTTATGGTATTCTTGTTGCCTGCTATTTATATCACTGGTTGATCATTGTTTCCATCATTGTTATCGGCTTCCTATTATTTTGTATGCTATCTTGCACAGGTTTGTTTGGTAGCTGGTCCTAGCCTCGTCACTACTTCGCTGAGGTTAGGCTAAGCACTTACCAACACATGGGGTCGGTTGTGCTGATACTACACTTCTTTATATTTTTGTGTACAGATCCAGGTATTCGATCGATAGTAGCTGTTCATTGTAGTGGAGACTCGAGGTAAACCTGCTGCAACCTTCGCGATCCTCGGAGTCACCTTTAATTGTACTTGTTTCCATATGTTCCTTTTGTTCAGAACAGTGATGTATTTATTTTGTATAACTACTCTTAGAAACGCTTATGACTTGTACTACCGGTTTTGGGAATGGTAAATTGTTTAGAGAAATTTCATTTTAAGTCAATAAATATCAATGTTATTTCAGTTAATGTTAGGCTTACCTAGTTTAGAGACTAGGGGGCATCACGACTCCTTCGGAGGGATCTTTTTGGGTCGTGACCGTGATAGGTCTATCGCGAACGCAATGGAGGCATGTCCAGTGAATTTTTAAAACATAACCAAAACGGGATTTCATAAAATTTTCATAAACCCCTTCTTCTCCAAAGCTCTTAGGCGATTTTTGAAGCACTTCTTCACCAAAACTTCTTGGGTAAGTAATCTTTAACTCGTTTTCTTCCTTTTTCATCAACATCTATTAGATTTCTAGGCCTAAAACATGTGATTAAGGGTAAAAAATTAGGGATTTGGGTAGAACTAGGACTTTATGATTAACGGTGATTTAGACCTCATTTTGGGGTCGAATTCTGGAAATAATTAAATATTTGGGGTCATGGACGAATGGGTGATTTGATTTTGGTCCGAACCTCGTATTTTGACCAAGTAGGTCGGGGGTCTATTTATGGGTTTTTGGGAAGAATGATTAGAAAGCTATAATTAAGCATTGGAATTGGATTGTTTAGCATTTATTGATGTTATTAAGTTGATTGTGTATAGATTCGATTGTGTTGGTGCCAAATTTGAAAGGAAAAGCGGTGTTTGAGGCTTGAGTTGGCCGTGGAAGTTCGAGGTAAGTGTTTAGTCTAACCTTAGCTTGAGGGATTAGGAGTTGAGTCCTATTTGCTATGTGATTATTGTTGAGTATGACGTATAGGCATGGTGACGAGTATCCATATGTTGGTGTCTAGCATGACCGTGGGTCTTATAATGTGATTTTCATGATTTCTTTGAATAATCTATGCTTTAGAAGTGATTTCTATTTGTTGTGAAAATTTAAATAAGTAATTGTGACTTTTGTACATCGTGGAGCAATGAATCAAGTTATATTACGAATTTGTGAAAGTAAGTGAGTTGATCGAACCCTTTGGAGCATTGGCTCAAGTGGTAAAGCGAGCTGTGAAGTAAAAGTGAAAAGAGAAAGAGTTATTAAATTGTATTTATTTCTTTCAGACCTTGAATTGTAATATTCTTAGACCGTCTGTGAAATTGTGACACCGGTTCTGGGTAGTCGAGACTCAAACAATTGTATTAGATATTCATGTTCAGATAGTTTATTATTTTTCTTCCGCTTATATTAAATTCCGCTATTAAAATGTTATATCTTCGTAATTGTTAAAGTATATAAAATGGGTAAAAAACTTCAAATTGTTCAAATGATTGGCTTTCCTAGCTAACATTAGTAGGCTCCATCACGACTCTCGAGGGTGGAAAATTCGGGTCGTGACAAGTTGGTATCAGAACTCTAGGTTACATGGGTCTCACAGTTCACAGACAAGCTTAGTAGAGTCTGAGGGATCAGTGCAGAGACGTATGTATTTATTCCATAGAGGCTACAGAGTTAGGAAAAGTTTCACTTCTATTCTTCCTTATCGTGCGATTTTCTTCTCTCAATACTAAATCTAAACCTCTACTCTTGTCCTTTCACGAATGGCGAGGTTATGTACCACTTCTTCAGCCGAGCAGCAGCACCAGTGCAGACCTATGATAGATCAGCTATGTCTTCGGAGGCTTTGTGGTGGTTGGATAAGTTTCACCTAGCTCTTCACTACTACTTTCAGCAGTGCATCTACTGAGGATTCCTAGGATTGTCTAGGCAGCTATCACGAGGTTCTCAGGAACATGGGGATAGTTGAGACCAACGGGGTTGATTTTGCCACTTTTCGCTTGCCTGGATCCGCCAATACTTGGTGGAGAGATTATTGCTTGGCTAGACCAGCCGGATCTCCAACCTTTACCTGGGAGAAGTTCACATGGCTATTTCAGGAGAAATTTCTCCACATCACTCGGGGAGAGGTATTAGAGGTGGAGGTAGAGATGCTAGAGGTTGAGGTAGAGGTATTAGAAGTGGAGGTAGAGGTATTAGAAGTGGAGGTAGAGATGCTAGAGGTAGAGGTAAAGGTATTAGAGGTGGAGGTACAGATATTGTTCTGGTATGTGGTAGAGAAGCTTCAATTTTATTTTGTGCCATATCTGGTCATGCCTAGTGATTCTTTGAGTGCCCTGTTTATATGTCTACGCCAGTGGGTGATTCTATTATGGTGGATTGCGTCCATTATTCATGTATAGTGGTTATTGGGGGTCTTGAGACTCGTGTAAATTTGCTTCTTCTGGACATGACTGGTTTCGATGTTATATTGGGGATGGACTGGTTATCACCTTACCACGCTATCTTGGACTGTCATGCCAAGACTGTGACCTTAGCTTTATCGGGTTTGCCTCATTTAGAGTGGAGAGGGACTCATAGTCATTCCACCCGCAGTGTTATATCGTATGTGAAGGCTCGGCGTATGGTCGAGAAAGGGTGTTTGGCCTATTTGGTACATGTTCATGGTTCTAGTGCTTAGGTTTCCTCTATTGATTCTGTGCCCGTCGTTCATGAGTTTCTTGATATTTTCCCTTCAGACCTACCGGGTATGCCACTGTGACCACCCGGCCCGTTGTCATGTGAGTCACCGCCCCGTTTCCCCCATATTGTGTTTCTCTATGATTCATTATCTGCATTTGAGGTGATTGAGTCGAATTGGATTGCTTTTAGATGGAAATGAGGCACCTAGTCTCTTAAAGGAAAGCTTATTTTGGAAAAGTCAACCGAAAGTTGACTATTTAGTTAGAGAGCTCGGATGTGAATTCCGATGTTTCGATTAGCTTTGGGGAATGATTTGTGACTTAGGAGCGTGATCGGAATTGTTTTGGAGGTCCGGTGTAGAATTAGGCTTGAATTGGCGAAGTTAGTATTTTTGACGAATTCCAGTTGGTAGGTGAAATTTTGATCCGGGGGTCAGAATGTAATTCCGAGAGTTGCAGTAGCTCTGTTAGGTGATTTTGGATGTGCCGGTAAAATTTCAGGTCATTTGGAGGTGTTTTGGTTGGGTTTTTGATTGAATGAGTTTTTCGGAAGTTTTGAAGAAACTTAGGCTTGAGTCCGATGTGAATTGATGATTTTAGCGTTGTCTGATGTGTTTTGATGATTGGAACAAGTTCGTATGATATTTTGGGATATGTTGGTGCCTTTGGTTGAGGTCCCGGGGGCCTCGGGGTGATTTCGGGTGATCAAACAGATCATTTTTGGACTTGTGGAATTGCTGGTTTTTCGGCTGTGTAATTGCAGAAAATTCCTTCTTCGCGTTCGCATGGGGTGTGTCGCGAACGCGTAGCGTGAAGTTGGAAGGCCTGGAAAGTGTTCTTTGCGTTCGTGTTAGGGCCACACGTTCGCGTAAATTGAGGCCCTGGTGCTTCGCGTTCGCAGTGCTGGGCCCACGTTCGCGTAGTAGTAAGTAGAGGGCCCAGCTTAGGTGTTCATCGAGTTCGCGCTTAGAGGCTCGCGTTCGCGTAGTAGGATTAGGCAAGGCATCGCGTTCGCGGGTAAGTCACCGCGTTCGTGAAGGGTAAAGTTGGCCAGTGAAAATTTTGTGCATCGCAAATGCGAGAGGGCCCTCGCGTTCGCATAGAAGAAAATATAGCTGGGCAGAAGGGTTGTTATTTCATCCACGACCCATTCATTATTTCCTCCATTGTTGACCACCTCAAGAGCTTTTTTGTAGAAATTGAAGAGGGTTTTGATGGGAATTGATTGGAGGTAAGTCTCGTGACCTAGAAGCACTATTTTATTGAAGAATCAACCTTTAATTCTTGGAAAATTGGGTGAAAATTTGAAGAACTAGGGCTTGGGTTTTGAAATGAAAATTTGGGATTTGAGGGGGCATTTGAACTCCGATTTTGGTAAACTTTATATGTACGGACTCGTGGCGAGATGAGGAATACGGTAATGTGAATTTTGTAATTTTTCGAGAAATGGGCCCAGGGCTCGGGTTTCGCCAACTTCGTGATTTTCGATATTTTTCGAGTCTTTTCGATTGGGTTATGTTCCCTTAGCCTATTGTGATGTATTCCTTGTGGTTTTGGCCAGATTCTACGCACGAGGAGGTTGATTACAAGGGAAAGGCATAGCGATCTAGACTTGTGGCCGGCTTGAGGTGAGTAATTGATGTAAATGCTGTTCTGAGGGTTTGAAACCTCGGACTTTCACATCGTAACGCTATATTGAGGCGTGACACGCATTCTACGATGACTGCGGGGTCGTTTGTTGATCGGGGATTGTGACTTGGTCCATCCCGAGTGTTATTTCCACTATATTGGTGATTGAGACGCATATCTTATCACTATTAATTGGGCTTATTTCCATGTTTGGGGCCTTGTGCCGACCTGTAGAATCCTTAGAGGATTTTCATTGGCTTTCCTCACTTGTTTGCATAAATTATACTCTCAGTCGTGTTTTCAACTATTGAAATAAAATAAGAACCGTGTTTTTAATCATGAATATTAAATGAAAAGGATATGGGGGCTGAGATCCCTTTAGTATGTCATGCCCGAGTGGCTGTGAACTTATTTGACTGAGATGGGTCGAGGAACCGATAGTGAGGATGATTTTCCTTGTTATGGATCGGACTGCACGCCGCAGCGATGATATATTCATATTGAGGCCGAGAGCCTGTTGGATGCCACAAGATGGCTGATATTGCGCTTGGGCTGGAGGAGCCCCTCCGGAGTCTGTACACACCCCTAGTGAGCCCCGTCGACGTTAAATAAGTGGAGCGGGCTGCACGCTGCAGCGGGTACTAGAGTGTAATGTTATATGTGCTGCATCTTATCATGCATTCTTTTCCTTAACTGTATTATTGTTTACATGTTTACACTGATATTGATCTGGACTGTTAGATATAGGTTACCTTGTGCATTTTCGTGATTTCTTACTTTCAGACTGTATTTATGTTTATTACTCACTGGGTCGAAGTACTCACTTTACTCCCTGCACCTTGCGTGCAGATCCAGGTTCTTCTCAGGTAGAGCAGATCCAGTTTGGACGAGCAGAGTTAGCTTTTTAGGAGCATCGACGTAGCTGCACTGCGTTCGCAGCCTTAGATCTCTCCCCTCAACCCCCATATTTTGTTTCCTTTTTATTGGATTTTAGACAGACTTTGTAGTAGGATGTCATTCTAGATTTAGAGGCTCTTATTCGTGACACCGGGTCCATGGTTGGGCTGTATTTTGTATTTTGTTAAACTTCCGCGTTTTATCACTATTTCTTGATCTTGACCTAAAATAGTTTTGGCAATTCGCTGTTTTATCTGTCTAACCCTGGTTATCAATTGGGTTAAGTATTGGAAATGGTCGGGCTTGCCTAGTAGTGTGCTGGGCGCCATCGTGACCGGGTTGGGGTCGTGACAAGTTGTATCAGAGCCTAGGTTACTTGGTCTCGCGAATCATGAGTCGGTTTAGTAGAGTCTCGCGGATTGGTACGGAGACGTCTGTATTTATCCTCGAGAGGCTGCAGAACCTTTAGGAAAACTTCAAATTCTTGAAATTCTTGTCGTGCGACTTTATTGATCCGAGAACTAAATTTCTGTATTCTATTCTCTCGCAGATGGCGAGAACCCGTGCTACCGGACGTGGTGGACGACCACCATTACCACCCACTAGAGGCTGTGGGCGCGGTCATGGTCGTGGTCGAGGCAGAGCAGCAGGGGAAGCACCTGCAGTTCCTCCAGTTGCCCCCATTCAGGACCAGCCTCCAGCTGTAGAGACTCCAGCAGCACCTGTTCAGGCACCACCTGTGCCTATTGTGATTCCGGGTCTTCAGGAGGACCTAGCTCAGATTCTATCAGTTTGCACTGGCCTGGCTCAGGCAGTCTCAGCCACTACTTCCGCAGCTACCTCACAGACTAGGGGTGGTCATCAGACCCCCGCTGCTCGCATGCCTGAGCAGGTAGTGCAGGGTTTGCAGACACCAGAGGCGCCACCAGCTCAGCAGGTTGCACCAATTCAGCCGGTTGCCCCGGTTCAGGGTGATGTGGTTCCAACTATGCCAGACAATGAGCAGCGTCATCTTGAGAGGTTCAGTAGGCTCTTACCTCCCACTTTCAGTGGTGTTCCGGGCGAGGATGCCCAGGGTTTCCTCGACAAGTGTTGACGTATACTTCGGACAGCAGGGATCTTGGAGTCGAGCAGGGTATCATTTACTACCTTTCAATTCCCAGGAGCAGCCTTCACTTGGTAGGAGGCATATGAGCTGCGTAGGCCGGTAGGTGCAGCGCCTTTGTCATGGCAGGAGTTCTCCACTCTCTTCCTGGAGAATTGGGTACCGCAGTCTCAGAGGGAGGAGCTGCGTAGACAGTTCGAGTGGCTTTGTCAGGGAGATACGACCGTGTCTCAGTATGAGGTAAGATTTTTTGAGTTGGCTAGTTATGCTTCATGGATGGTCCCGATGGATCGGGAGAGGATTAGGAGGTTTGTGGATGGACTCATTTATCCCATCCATATTCTGATGACTCGAGAGAGGATTCTGAGTCATAACTTCGAGGATGCAGTTGATATTGCTCGTGATATTGAGATGGCTCACCGTCAGGAGAGAGAGAAGAGAGAGGTCAAGAGGCCACGAGGATCGGGTAGCTTCAGTGGTGCCCCGTCTAAGGGCTAGGTTCAACAGAGCAGAGGTCGTTCTTTTAGGCCTCACCAGTCAGCTCGTCCCGAGTATCGTAGGGCATCTTCAAGCCGCGGTCATCAGGGTTTCCAGCAGGGCCAGTCTTCACTTAGTGCCCTCCCAGCTCAGAGCTCATCATATGCCCTTTCAACTCAGGGTTCTTCTGTGCAGAGCACATCGGCTGGTCATTTCGGTGCAAGGGGTTCCCTTCAGTCTCCTTCTCCAGCACCGGGTAGTTGCTACGAGTGCGGTGAGTTTGGCCACATGAGGAGACAGTGTCCTCGGCTTCGTGGTGGTCGATTTCAGTAGAGGGATCAGCCCTCCTCTTCTACTCCATCTACTTCAGCACCCTCCCAGTCAGGTAGGGGCGGGGGCCAGTCAGCTAGGGGCCTCCCTAAGGGTGGAGACTGATCTAGTGGTGGTCAGGCTCGATTCTATGCTTTCCCAGACAGGAGGGACGCCATTGCATCAGATACTGTTATCACAAGTATTATCTCAGTCTACCACAGGGATGCTTCTATTTTATTTTATCCCGGATCTACATACTCTTATGTGTCTTCATATTTTGCCCATCATCTGGGTACGACCCGAGGGTGTCTTGCTTTGCCTGTTCACGTATCTACCCCGGTGGGTGATACTATTATTGTGGACCATATGTATCGGTCCTGTCTTGTTACTATTGGGGGTCTAGAGACCCGAGTTGATTTATTGCTTTTGAGCATGGTAGACTTCGATGTTATTCTGGGCATGGACTGGTTATCTCCGTGTCATACTATTCTGGACTGTCATGCAAAGACAGTCACATTGGCTATGCTGGGTGTTTCGAGGATTGAGTGGCGTAGTATGACTGATTATGTACCCAGCAGGGTGATCTCTTTCTTAAAGGCCCAGTGGATGGTTGGGAAAGGTTTTTTATCGTATTTGGCATTTGTGAGAGATGTCGGAGCTGAGACTCCTAGTCTTGATTCGGTTCCCGTTGTGAGGGATTTCCCTGATGTGTTTACAGTAGACCTGCCGGGCATGCCACCGAACAGGGACATTGATTTCGATATTGACCTGGTGCCGGACACTCAGCCCATCTCTATTCCTCCTTATCGTATGGCACCAACAGAGTTAAAGGAGTTGAAGGAGCAGCTTCAGGAACTCCTAGATAAGGGGTTCATTCGCCCGAGTGGGTCACCGTGGGGTGCACCAGTCTTATTTGTGAAGAAGAAAGATGGCACAATGAGAATGTGCATTGACTACAGGTAGTTGAACAAGGTGACAGTAAAGAACAAGTATCCACTACCGTATATCGGTGATTTGTTTGACCAGCTCCAGGGAGCAAGGGTGTTCTCTAAGATTGATCTCTGTTCAGGCTATCACCAGCTGAAGATTAGGGATTCTGATATTATGAAGATAGCTTTCAGGACGAGATATGGGCACTATGAGTTCTTGGTTATGTCTTTTGGGCTGACTAACGCCCCAGCCGCGTTCATGCATCTGATGAACAACATATTTCGGCCGTATCTGGATTCATTTGTTATCATTTTTATTGATGATATCCTTGTGTACTTGCGTAGCCAGGAGGAGCATGCTCAACATTTGGGAGTGGTATTACAGAGATTGAGAGAGGAGAAGCTTTATGCAAAGTTCTCCAAGTGTGAGTTCTGGCTTGGTTCTGTGGCTTTTCTGGGACACATGGTGTCCAGTGATGGTATTCAGGTTAATCCGAAGAAGATAGAGGCGGTGCAGAGTTGGCCTAGACCATCCTCAGCCACCGAGATTCGGAGTTTCCTCGGTTTGGCAGGGTATTATCACCGGTTCGTCCAGGGTTTTTCATCTATTACTTCGCCCTTGACCAAGTTGACGCAGAAGGGTGCACCATTTGTATGGTCGGACGAGTGCGAGGAGAGCTTTCAGAAGTTCAAGACAGCTTTGACCACAACTCCAGTGTTGGTTTTGCCATCAGCTTCAGGTTCTTACACCGTGTATTATGATGCTTCGAGAGTTGGAATCGGATGTGTGTTGATGCAGGAGGGTAGAGTTATTGCATATGCTTCTCGTCAGTTGAAGCCCCACGAGAAGAACTACACGATACATGATTTGGAGTTGGCTGCCATAGTTCATGCTTTGAAGATTGGAGGCACTACTTATATGGCATATCGTGTGAGGTGTATACTAATCATCGCAGCCTTCAGCATCTGTTCAAACATAAGGATCGTAATTTGAGACAGCGTAGATGGCTTGAGTTACTCAAGGACTATGATATTACCATATTGTTTCATCTGGGGAAGGCTAATGTAGTGGCCGATGCTTTGAGCCGGAAGGCGGTTAGTATGGGTAGTTTGGCGTACATTCCAGTTGGGGAGAGGCCTTTTGCAGTTAATGTCCAGGCCTTGGCCAATCGGATAGTGAGATTAGACATTTCAGAGCCTAGTCGAGTGTTGGCTTTTGTGGTTTCTCGGTCTTCCTTGTATGACCGCATTAGAGAGCGCCAGTATGATGATCCGCATTTGCTTGTACTTAAGGACAGGGTCCAGCATGATGATGCCAGAGATGTGACTATTGAAGATGATGGTGTGATGAGGATGTAGGGCCGAATTTTCGTGCCCAATGTGGATGGGCTTCGGGAGTTGATATTAGAGGAGGCCCACAGCTCGCGGTATTCTATCCATCCAGGTGCCACGAAGATGTATCAGGATTTGAGACAACATTACTGGTGGAGGAGGATGAAAAAGGATATTGTGAGTTATGTAGCTCGGTGTCTCAACTGTCAAAAGGCCAAATATGAGCATCAGAGGCCCGGTGGTGTACTTCAGCGGATGGATATTCCAGAGTGGAAATGGGAGAGGATTACTATGAATTTTGTGAGTGGTCTCCCTCGTACCTCGAGGAAGTTTGATTCGATTTGGGTGATTGTGGATCGGCTGACCAAGTCCGCGCACTTCATTCTGGTGTGTACCACCTATTCTTCAGAGCGATTAGCAGAGATTTTCATCCGAGAGATTGTTTGATTGCATGGGGTTCCAGTTTCTATTATCTCAGATAGGGGTACTCAGTTTACTTCCCAGTTTTGGAGGACTTTTCAGCGAGAGTTGGGTACACAGGTAGAGTTGAGCACAACGTTTCATCCTCAGATGGATGAGCAGTCCGAGCGTACCATTCAGATATTGGAGGACATGTTGCGTGCCTGTGTTATTGATTTTGGGGGTTCTTGGGCTGAGTTTTTATCGCTTGCAGAGTTTGCTTACAACAGCAGTTATCAGTCCAGCATTCAGATGGCACCGTATGAGGCCTTATATGGGAGACGGTGTAGATCTTTGGTTGGTTGGTTTGAGCCCAGCGAGGCTAGGCTATTGGGGACAGAGTTGGTCCAGGATGCCCTAGATAAGGTGAAAGTGATCCAGGAGAGACTTCGTACAACTCAGTCGCGTCAGAAGAGTTATGCGGACAGGAAGGTTCGAGATGTATCTTATATGGTGGGCGAGAAGGTCTTGTTAAAGGTTTTGCCTATGAAGGGCATTATGCGGTTTGGAAAGAAAGGGAAGCTGAGTCCGAGGTTCATTAGGCCTTTTGAGATACTTAATAGGATTGGGGAGGTGGCCTATATGCTTGCTTTGCTACCTAGCTTGTCGGGGGTTTATCCGGTATTTCATGTATCTATGCTCCAAAAATATGTTGGGGACCTGTCTCATGTTTTAGACTTCAGCACAGTTCAGTTGGATGATGATTTGACATTTGATGTGGAGCCAGTGGCTATTCTGGGTCATCAGGTTCAGAAGTTGCGATCAAAGGATATAGCTTCAGTGAAGGTACAGTAGAGAGGTCGGACCGTGGAGGAGGATACTTGGGAGACTGAGCGGGAGATGCGGAGCAGATATCCTCACTTGTTTGAGGCTCCAGGTATGTTTCTTGACCCACTCGAGGACGAGCATTTGTTTTAGTTGGGAAGGATGTGATGACCCGACCCGTCGTCACGTGAGTCACCGCCCCGTTTCCCCCATATTGTGTTTCTCTATGATTCATTATCGGTATTTGAGATGATCGAGTCGAATTGGATTGGTTATAGATGGAAATGAGACACTTAGTCTCTTAAAGGAAATCTTGTTTTGAAAAAGTCAACCGAAAGTTGACTATTTAGTTACAGAGCTCGGATGTGAATTCCGGTGTTTTGTTAGCTTCGGGGAATAATTTGTGACTTAAGAGCGTGATCGGAATTGATTTTGGAGGTCCGGTGTAGAATTAGGCTTGAATTGGCGAAGTTAGTATTTTGGCGAATTCCGGTAGGTAGGTGAGATTTTGATCCGGGGGTAGGAATGGAATTTTGAGAGTTGCAATAGCTCCGTTAGGTGATTTTGGATGTGTGGGTAAAATTTCAGGTCATTTGGAGGTGTTTGGTTGGGTTTTTGATTGAATGCGTTTTTCGAAAGTTTTGAAGAAACTTAGGCTTGAATCCGATGTGAATTGATGATTTTAGCGTTGTTTGATGTGTTTTGATGATTGGAACAGGTTTGTATGATGTTTTGGGATATGTTGGTGCCTTTGATTAAGGTCCCGGGGCCCTCGGGGTGATTTCTGGTGATCAAACGGATCATTTTTGGACTTGTGGAATTGCTGGTTTTTCAGCTGTGTAATTGCAGAAGATTCCTTCTTCGCATTCGTGTGGGGTGTGTCGTGAACGCATAGAGTAAAGTTGGGAGGCCTGGAAAGTGTTCTTCGCGCTCGTGTTAGGGCCACGCGTTCATGTAAGTTGAGGCCTTGGTGCTTCGCGTTTGCGGTGCTGGGCCCGCGTTCGCGTAGTACTAAGTAGAGGGCCCAGCTAAGGTGTTCATCGCGTCGCGCTTGGAGGCTCGCGTTTACATAGTAGGATCAGGCAAGGCATCACGTTCGCAGGTAAGTCACCGCGTTCACGAAGGGTAAATTTGGCCAGTGGAAATTTTGTGCATAGCGAACGCGAGAAGGCCCTCGCGTTCGCATAGAAGAAAATATAGCTGGGCAGAAGGGTTGTTATTTCATCCACGACCCATTCATTATTTCCTCCATTGTTGACCACCTCAAGAGCTTTTTTGTAGAAATTGAAGAGGGTTTTGATGGGAATTGATTGGAGGTAAGTCTCGTGACCTAGAAGCACTATTTTATTGAAGAATCAACCTTTAATTCTTGGAAAATTGGGTGAAAATTTGAAGAACTAGGGCTTGGGTTTTGAAATGAAAATTTGGGATTTGAGGGGGCATTTGAACTCCGATTTTGGTAAACTTTATATGTACGGACTCGTGGCGAGATGAGGAATACGGTAATGTGAATTTTGTAATTTTTCGAGAAATGGGCCCAGGGCTCGGGTTTCGCCAACTTCGTGATTTTCGATATTTTTCGAGTCTTTTCGATTGGGTTATGTTCCCTTAGCCTATTGTGATGTATTCCTTGTGGTTTTGGCCAGATTCTACGCACGAGGAGGTTGATTACAAGGGAAAGGCATAGCGATCTAGACTTGTGGCCGGCTTGAGGTGAGTAATTGATGTAAATGCTGTTCTGAGGGTTTGAAACCTCGGACTTTCACATCGTAACGCTATATTGAGGCGTGACACGCATTCTACGATGACTGCGGGGTCGTTTGTTGATCGGGGATTGTGACTTGGTCCATCCCGAGTGTTATTTCCACTATATTGGTGATTGAGACGCATATCTTATCACTATTAATTGGGCTTATTTCCATGTTTGGGGCCTTGTGCCGACCTGTAGAATCCTTAGAGGATTTTCATTGGCTTTCCTCACTTGTTTGCATAAATTATACTCTCAGTCGTGTTTTCAACTATTGAAATAAAATAAGAACCGTGTTTTTAATCATGAATATTAAATGAAAAGGATATGGGGGCTGAGATCCCTTTAGTATGTCATGCCCGAGTGGCTGTGAACTTATTTGACTGAGATGGGTCGAGGACCCGATAGTGAGGATGATTTTCCTTGTTATGGATCGGAATGCACGCCGCAGCGATGATATATTCATATTGAGGCCGAGAGCCTGTTGGATGCCACGAGATGGCTGATATTGCGCTTGGGCTGGAGGAGCCCCTCCTGAGTCTGTACACACCCCTAGTGAGCCCCGTCGACGTTAAATAAGTGGAGCGGGTTACACACTGCAACGGGTACTAGAGTGTAACGTTATATGTGCTGCATCTTATCATGCATTCTTTTCCTTAACTGTATTATTGCTTACATGTTTACACTGATATTGATCTGGACTGTTAGATATAGGTTACCTTGTGCATTTCCGTGATTTCTTACTTTCAGACTGTATTTATGTTAATTACTCACTGGGTCGAAGTACTCACTTTACTCCCTGCACCTTGCGTGCAGATCCAGGTTCTTCTCAGGTAGAACAGATCCAGTTTGGACGAGCAGAGTTAGCTTTTTAGGAGCATCGACGTAGCTGCACTGCGTTCGCAGCCTTATATCTCTCCCCTCAACCCCCATCTTTTGTTTCCTTTTTTTTCGGATTTTAGACAGACTTTGTAGTAGGATGTCATTCTATATTTAGAGGCTCATGTTCGTGACACCGGGTCCATGGTTGGGCTGTATTTTGTATTTTGTTAAACTTCCGCATTTTATCATTATTTTTTGATCTTGACCTAAAATAGTTTTGGCAATTCGCTGTTTTATCTGTCTAACCCTGGTTATCAATTAGGTTAAGTATTGGAAATGGTCGGTCTTGCCTAGTAGTGTGCTGGGCTCCATCATGACCTGGTTGGGGTCGTGACAGCCACCGACAGGGATATTGACTTCTACATTGATTTGGCTCCGGGCACTCAGCCCATTTCTATCCCGACATATTGTATGGCCCCGTCTGAATTGAAAAAATTGTAGGAGCAGTTGCAAGATTTTCTTGAGCACGGTTTTATTAGACCCAGTGTTTTGCCTTGGGGTCCGCCGGTGTTTTTTGTCAAGAAAAAGGACAGATCGATGAGAATGCGTATTGATTACCGGCAATTGAACAATGTAACAATCAAGAATAAGTATCCGTTGCCGAGAATTGATGATTTGTTCGATGAGCTTTAGGGTGCCAAGGTATTTTCAAAGATTGACTTGAGATCTGGCTACCATTAGTTGAGGATTAGGGCGTCCGATGCCCCTAAGACAGCTTTCCGTACTCGGTACAAGCATTATGAGTTCTTGGTGATGTCATTTGGGTCAACAAATGCCCCAACAACTCTTATAGATTTGATGAACCGAGTGTTCAGGTCTTATTTGGATTCGTTCGTGATAGTCTTCATGATGATATTTTGATATATTCTCGCAGTCGGGAGGAGCACGAGCAACATCTTAGAGTGGTTCTTCATACTTTGAGGGATATTCAGTTGTACGCCAAGTTTTCAAAGTGTGAGTTCTCGTTGAATTCAGTTACTTCTTGGGTCATATTGTGTCAGTAGAGGGTATTCAGGTTGATTCGAAGAAGATTGAGGCAGTCAAGAACTGGCCTAGACCAGCATCAGCTACAGAGATTCGGAGTTTCTTGGGATTGGCAGGCTATTATCATCGGTTTGTGGAGGGGTTTTCATCTATTGCAGCCCCGATGACCGGATTGACCCAGAAGGGTGTCCAGCTCATATGATCGGATGAGTGTGAGGTGAGCTTTCAGAAGCTCAAGATAGTTCTGACTACGGTACCAGTGTTGGTTTTGCCCACAGGTTCAGGGCCTTATACAGTTTATTGTGATGCTTCCCGTGTTGGGCTTGGAACAGTATTGATGCAGGATGGCAAAGTCATTGCCTATGCTTCAAGACAGTTGAAGATTCATAAGAAGAACTATCCAGTTCATGATTTGGAGTTGGCAGCCATAGTTCATGCATTGAAGATTTGGAGGCATTATCTGTATGGCATGGCATGTGAGGTGTTCACTGATCACAAGAGTCTTTAGTAATTGTTCCAGCAAAAGGAGTTGAATTTGAGGTAAAGGAGGGGGTTGGAATTGTTGAAAGATTATGATATCACCATTCTATATCATCCGGGAAAGGCCAATGTGGTAGCCGATGCTTTGAGTAGGAAGTCAACCAGTATGGACAGTCTTTCTTATATTCCGGTTGGTGAGAGACCGCTTGCTTTGGATGTTCGGCCTTTGGCCAATCAGTTTGTTAGGTTAGCTGAGATCTACATTCAAGATATTGTTCGCCTTCATGGTGTGCCCGTATCTATCATTTCGTACCGAGGGATGCAGTTTACCTTGCATTTCTGGAGAGCAAATCAGCGTGAGTTGGGTACACGGGTTGAGTTGAGAACAACATTTCATCCCCAGATGAATGGGCAGTTTGAGCGGACTATTCAGATTTTGGAGGATATGCTTCGGGCATGTGTCATTGACTTTGGAGGCTTGCGGGATCAGTTTTTGCCTTTAGCAGAGTTTGCCTACAACAACAGTTATCAGTCCAATATTCAGATGGCTCCTTATGAGGCTCTATATGGTAGGCGGTGTCAGTCTCCAGTTAGATGGTTCGAGCCAGGAGAGGCTCGATTGTTGGGTACGGATCTGGTTTAGGAGGCCTTGGACAAGGCCAGGATTATTCACGGTAGGCTTCGTACAGCTCAGTCCAGGCCGAAGAGTTATGCAGACCGCAAGGTTTGAGATGTAGCTTTTATGGTTGGTGAGCGGGTATTGCTCCGAGTGTCGCCTATGAAAGGCGTGATGATATTTGGGAATAAGGGAAAGATTGTCCCTAGGTTCTTCGGTCCATTTGAGATTCTTGATCGAGTGGGAGAGGTGGCTTATAGACTTGCTTTGCCGCCGGGCTTATCAGCCGTGCATCAAGTGTTCCATGTGTCTATGCTTTGGAGGTATCACGGTGATCCATCCCACATGTTAGATTTTAGTACTGTCCAGTTGGACAAGGGCTTGTCTTATGAGGAGGAGCCGGTGGCTATTCTAGACCGGTAGGTTCGTCAGTTGAGGTCAAAGAGTTTTCCTTCTGTTCGTGTTCAATAGAGAGGTTAGTCTCCTGAGGCATCGACCTGGGAGTTCAAGTCCCATATGTGGAGCCATTATCCGCATCCTTTTCTCGACTCAGGTACTTCCTCCTTATGTCCGTTCGAGGAGGAACGATTATTTTAGAGGTGGAGAATGTGATGAACCAAATGGTCATCACTTATTTTAAATTAAATTTTATGACTCCGAGGCCTTGAAAACCTCAGTTGGAGTCGTCTCGATTTGCATGTGCAATCCAGGCGCTTAGCCGGAAAGCTTAATATGAAACTTTGTGAAAAATTATATGTCTTGATTATAATATGAGTTAATTTGACTTCGATCAATATTTTGGATAAACAGACCCGGACCCGCAATTTGACGTTTCCGGAGGGTCCGAAGGAAAATATGGGACTTGAGCGTATGCCTGAAATCGAATTTCGAGGTCCCAAGCTCGAGAAATGAATTTTTTAGTAAAATTGTTTTCTGAAAATTGTTTAAGAAAATTTGAAATGAAATTTGATTAGAATGTGTTTGTATCGGGCCCATATTTTGTTTCCGACGCCCAGTACAGGTCTTATATATGGTTTAAGTCATTACTGTGAAATTTGATTGAAAACAGACGTCGTTTGATGTGATTCGGACTTGAATTGCTAAAATTTGATACTTGATGAAGTTTGAGAAAAGTTCTTAATTTTGAGGTTTGATTCATTGTTTTTGAGGTTATTTTGGCGATTGGATCGCACGGATAAGTTTGTATGTTGTTGCTGAATTTGTACCTATGTTTGGTTAGGAGCCCCGAGGGCTCGGGTGTGTTTCGGATGTGTTTCGGGAGGTTTTGAACTTATAAAAAAATTGCAGGTTTTTGCTGTTCAGTGCCTAGGGATTTTGTTCTTCGCGTTCGCGTGGTCCTATTCATGAACGCGAAGCTGGAGTAGCGAACGCAAGGCTAAGGGGGCATATCCTTTGTGAACGCGACACAACACACGCGAACGCGATGGCTTGTGAACCTGGGCAGAGGGAGGAGTATTAAACCTATGCGAACGGGACCATAAGGCCGTGAACACGAAGGCTCTGGGAGCTGAAGCTCCGCGAACGCGAAGGTCATTTAAGCTGGCTTAATCGCGAACGCGACAGGCCTATCGCGAACGCGACGAAGGCCTGTCCAGTGAATTTTTAAAACAGAACCAAAACGGGATTTCATAAAATTTTCATAAACCCCTTCTTCTCCAAAGCTCTTAGGCGATTTTTGAAGTACTTCTTCACCAAAACTTCTTGGGTAAGTAATCTTTAACTCGTTTTCTTTCTTTTTCATCAACATCTATTAGATTTCTAGGCCTAAAACATGTAATTAAGGGTAGAAAATTAGGAATTTGGGTAGAACTAGGGCTTTTTAATTAATATTGATTTAGACCTCGTTTTGGGGTCGAATTCTGAAAATAATTATATATTTGGGCTTGTGGGTGAATGAGTAATTTAATTTTGGTCCGAACATCGTGTTTTGACTAAGCGGGCCCGGGATCGATTTATGGGTTTTTGGGAAGAATGATTAGATAGCTATAATTAAGCATTAGAATTGGATTGTTTAGCATTTATTGATGTTATTAAGTCGATTGTGTATAGATTTGATTGTGTTGGAGCCAAATTTGAAAGGAAAAGCGGTGTTTGGTCTTGAGTTGGCCGTGGAATTCGAGGTAAGTATTTGGTCTAACCTTAGCTTGAGGGATTAGGAGTCGAGTCCTATTTGCTATGTGATTATTGTTGAGTACGGCGTATAGGCATGGTGACGAGTATCTATACGTTGGTGTCTAGCATGACCGTGGGTCTTATAATGTGATTTTCATGATTCCGTCGAATAATCTATGCTTTAGAAATGATTTCTATTTATTGTAAAAAGTTAAGGAAGTAATTGTGAATTTTGTACATCGTGGAGCAATGGCTCAAGTTATATTATGAATTTGTGAAAGTAAGTGAGTTGATTGAACCCTTTGGAGCATTGACTCAAGTGGTAAAGCGAGTTGTGAAGTAAAAGTGAAAAGAGAAAGAGTTATTAAATTATTCCCTTGCCGGGATATTATTGTTTATTTGGTTATCTCCCTTACCGGGATGTTGATATTGTTGATGTTATTCCCTTGCCGGGATTTAATACTTTAATTTTTGCTCCCTTGCCGGGATTCCTATTATAATCTTATTTATTCCCTCGCCCTATTGTTTTTGATTATTTTTTGGGTGAGGAAGAGTGATAAAGCATGACGGGTGATGCCGTCCATTGTTTGTTTCGTGAAGAAAGAGTGTAAAGCACGAAGGGTGATGTCGTGCCGCATGATGTACCATTCCGTACCTATTATATTGATTTCATGGTGCGGAAAGAGTGTAAAGCACGACGGGTGATGTCGTGACGCACGATGAACCATTTCATGCCTATTACATTGATTCTTATGGTGAGGACGAGAGTAAAAGCACAAAGGTTGATGTCGTGCACTTGTTCCTGATTTTTCCGATTCTTGCTGATAATTGAGTTATCGTGTCCTTTACGTTCATTTATTGATTTTCTGTTGTTACTTGACTTTATGGTGATGTCATTGATTCCCTTTCCCTAATTGATTTGTAATTGTTGCTTGGGTGAGGAAGAACGTAAAGCACGAAGGGTGATGCCGTGTATTATTTTGGTGAGAGAGAGTTAAAGCACGAAGGGTGATGTCGTGCACTTATTTCCATTTGTTATGATTTCTTGTCGTTATCAATTCAAGTGCATTAATTGTCTTATTCCACTATTACTGTGACTCTTTATATTGACATTTTTCTTTATTGTGTTACTTGTTATTATTGGATCAAGGTATCCTTGCGCAATATTATGCCTCGAATTTATGCTATAATTGCTACATGCTTATGTGACTTAATTGCTACTTGACATTTAGCATACTAAATATTAAATTGCCTATTTGATCCTTAAAGTCCATAATTAATTGCTACTTGTCATTATTTGTTTTCCTCAGTGAATCATAATTATTGTGTACTTTGTTGTCTTATGAATTCGTCTTAATTGTTGCGTTTGTTGGAGTAATTTCATTTAGAAGAACTGTTAATATATGAAATGAGAGCGGGTGGTACGCCTACCACAAGATATAATGAAATGGGAATGGGTGGCACGCCTACCACAAGATATGAGAAATGGGATCGGGTTGCACGCATGCAACGAGTTGTGAACCGAGAGTGAAATCTGCCTTTGTTTTCCTTATCCTTTTTAGAAGTTGAATTTGGGTTTCATGATAATTCTCTCGAGATTCTGTTTTATCTGTTATTTCCCAAAGCATGTTTCCCCCTCTCATCTTTATTTGTTTATTTCTACTTTACTCTCTGCTGTATATTATACAACTGCACAAGTTTATTTGGTAGTCTGGTTCTAGCTTCGTTACTACTTCGCCGAGGTTAGGCTAGACACTTACGAGCACATGAGGTCGGTTGTGCTGATACTACACTCTGTACTCTTTTGTGCAGACTCCAGTGTTGTAGACTTCAGATCGCAGTGGAATTGCTGGTTCTTGCTCATCAGGCGACCCGAGGTAGTCCTGCAGGCGTTCGCAGGCCTTGGCGTCTCCTTCTATCTACTATTACTGTTTCTTTCATGCATTTCCAGAGACAATGTTGTATTTATTTCTTTCAGACCTTGAATTGTAGTATTCTTAGACCGTCTGTGAAACTGTGACACTAGTTTTGGGTAGTCGAGACTCAAACAGTTGTATTAGATATTCATGTTCAGATAGTTTATTATTTTTCTTCCACTTATGTTAAATTCCGCTATTAAAATATTATATCTTCGTAATTGTTAAACAATATAAAATGGGTAAAAAAAGTCAAATTGTTCATATAATTGGCTTGTCTAGACTCCCGAGGGTGGAAAATCCGGATCGTGACAGTTCCAAAGCAATTTAAAAAAAAAAAAAATGTATGACGAAACGGCTGTGAATCAGAAACTCTGCACGAGAATGTCCTGAAACGAAAGTCAAACAATTATCGCCCGAATGGAAATCTATTGAATCGTTCATTCTGTTGAGTAAATATGTATCAGAAACTCTGTATATGTATGTGCATCTTGACGATTCTTCCTAATTTAATTAGATAAATCTAGCTAGCTTTTAGTGCTTCTTCGTTGCCTTCTGCTAACGCCATAACTTCGAGGAAATAAACACTCTTAAATTAAATTATGGAGAGGAGTGGATAAGCAAAAAGTGTTGCCAATTTCAACCAACATCAATGTTGATATTGCATTCAAGTTTACAGTTTAAAGGAGTCATTACCCTGATACTACTAAAAGGAATTAATGGTTAGTTGTAGGTATTATTTGAAAGGCTAGTCATATCAAATTTGGTTCAGAAAATTTAAAAAGGAGTACTAAAATGGCATTAATTTTTCAACCATCTAATGCTATTTTTTTAATGGTAATTCTATTGTTGCTCTTCATGTATTTAGTAATAAGCCAAAGCAAAACGAATAAGGAATATCAGACCATTGAATTACCTAGTTGAAGTACCTGCTGTGTGGGACTTTTCTGACTTTGAATTAGGCATGTGAAATTTGTGTTTCTTGTTCATAAGCATTCTGTTATCATAATATGCTTTCACTTGTTGAAACTGGAAAAGTGATTTTTTTATCTACTTAATATAGAAAATTAGTTTAGCCCTTATCCCTTGTATTGAAATACTTCTACGAGTTATTGTGACATATGTTGTCACATTGAGTAGTTGTAGCCATTCTTATTATTTTCTTGGTCCAATTTCAGATATGGCTGAACAGAGACAAATTCGAATTACTCCAAGTGGGAGTTCTCGAAGTCAAGGAAGGAGACAATGTAAAAGGATACGTCGTCACAAGACTTATTTCTATAATAATTCAGACTCGGAGCCTGAAGTCATCGGGAATGTCCCAAGAACGAGGCAAAATGAATTAAGGGATCGAAGGGCTGCACGAAGGGAAAGAGAAAAGAAATTTAGGGAGTTTAAGGAATTTAAAATGGGCCATAATACTTTCTTTCCTGAACATGTACACCTCTCTAAAATAAAAAGAGCTGAATTGTCTAATCACATATAAATTACTGATTGGGAAGCATTAGCTAATTTAGCGGACTCTCTTTGAGAGCCTTGGGGTAAAATTTTAACTGAGATTTATCATAATGTTTGGCCTAGTACACCTTTTAGCGTATATGAGCAAGAGTTAGTGTTCAATTGGTACATGCATGTCCCAGGAAACATGGAATTTTTATTATGTATTTTATCTTAATAAAATTTAAATTGTGTTATTTGTCTCACCAGTTACATACATTCTTTATCATTTTTTGTGTAATGGATTGAGACTTGAAATAAAGTACACACTAAGAAGTGATTTTAATATTAATTAAAAATATTTAGATATAGATAATGAATGGAAACGTAGTGACCGTTCGATTCTATACTAAATGTAGAATTAATATTATAATTAATTTACTTGAGTGTGTAACGACATGCATAAATTGATTGAAGTATATATTGATGATTTAAACTTGTAATATTGTCTCGAATAACAGACATGACATCAAAAAGTATCATTGTTGAGTTGAACAAGGGTGACAAATTGAATGGCGAAAATTATGACATCTGGAGTCATAAGATATGGTGTACTCGAAGAGCAAGATGCTCTTGAAAGTATTAACCTTGCTATGAGTCACCCAGAGGAGGGTAACACTGCCTAACTCATGAGGGATCTGGAAACTTACAATATTTGGAAGAAGAAAGATTCCACTATACGTGGAACTATTGTAAGTTCAGTTGTTGATGATCTCATCCACAAATGTGAGCAATATTCTAATGCTCAAGGCAGGTGGGCATATTTAAGAGAGGCATATGGGGGTACGATTGTGACTCGCCTTCGACAATTGACAATCAAGTTTGACACGTACAAAAAACGTCATGATCACGGTGTCAAGCAACATCTAAAGGTGATGTCAAATATGATTGCTCAACTCAAAAGTGCTGGCCATGTTCTCTCTAATGAGCAGCAGGTTCAGGCAGTGATTTAGTCTCTTCCCAATAATAGGGAACATCTGAAGGCTAACTTGACCTACAATGATAACATCAAAACTTTTGCTGATGTTGCCCGTCATGTGGAGCTTGAAGACGAGCGGCTTGGTGCTGCTAAAGCTATACCTAATGCCTTTGTGGCAGAATCAAGTGGTACAAAGAGATCAAGCTTCAAGCGCAAAAGAAATTAGAAAAATGACGGAAAGGGTAAGGAGACCGAAGAAGGACCCTCCAAGAAAAGAAACAAGCCAAGTTCCAAGAAAGAAAAATGGCTCTATAAGAAGAAAGAAAGAGCAAGATAAAGTGCTACAATTGCAACGTCCCAGGTCATTTCGCTCGTGAGTGCACTGAGCCAAAAAAGAATCAGGGGCCACCGACCATGTAAATCGTGATAGAGAAGCATTCATAGAGTTTTGTCGAGTTTCACATGGATCAAAGCATGTATATGTAGGAAATAATGCAAAGCTTGAAGTCAAAGGGATAGTCACTTGCAGAATGGACATGCGTGGTGGCTGATCTTTGATGTTGCATGACGCCCTGTATGTTCGATGAAACTTAGTCTCTGTGTTTGTTCTTCTAGATTTAGATTTCAATTTGAACTTTAGTCGCAGTGGTCTTAGAATTACTCAAGACAATGTTTTTTTATGGTTTTGGACATCGTTATGATGGTTTTATTGTGTTACATTGTAATCCTTCTACGTATAACTATTATGTTGACCGTTGTGTTATGGCATGTTATTCTAGTAACAATAATATTGATGTTATTACATGGCATGCAAGATTAGGTCACATAGGGGAGGATCAAATGAATAGATTGGCTAAGGAAGGACATTTAGGTTCTTTCTCTAAAATTGAAATGCCAACTTGTGAAAATTGTCTTGCCGGAAAGATTATACGTAAACCATTTGGAAAGGCTAAGAGAACTGATTTTCCATTGCAATTAATTCATTCTGATATCTGTGGTCCAATGAATGTGAGGGCTAGGTCTGGTTCTTTATATTTCATACGTTCATTGATGATTTCACACGCTTTGGTTATGTCTATTCGATTTCTCATAAATCTGAAGCACTTGAATGCTTTAAGAAATATATAAATGAAGTTGAGAATCAATTAGACAAAAGGATTAAGACCCTAAGAACCGATATATGACGTGAATATCTTTCAAAAGAATTTGAAGGATTGTGCAATGAAAAGAAAATCACCAGACAGTTAACTATA
This sequence comes from Nicotiana glauca, assembly GCA_026770625.1. NCBI lineage: Eukaryota > Viridiplantae > Streptophyta > Magnoliopsida > Solanales > Solanaceae > Nicotiana > Nicotiana glauca. The sequence goes on from MU670478.1 coordinate 60,244, forward strand.
CCATACACACCTCAACAATAAGGTGTAGTAGAAAGGAGAAATAGAACACTACTGGACATGATAAGGTCCATGATGGTGCAGGCAAATTTACCTATCTCCTTCTGGGGAGATGCGTTATTGACTGCAACCTACATATTGAACAAAGTGCCTTCTAAATTAGTTTTTTCCACTCTTTATGAGCTATGGACTGGTCATAAACCAAACTTAAAAGAGTTACGACCTTGAGGTTGTGCTGGATATGTAAAAGATTCCTTTAGCAAGTTTGGTAAAGTAGGTCCAAAAGGCAAAAAATATATCTTCATAAAATATTCAGAACACTCCAAAGGGTATGTGTTCATCGGTGAATTAGAGGATGGAAGTGTTATTGAGGTTGAATCGAGAGATGTCACATTTTTGGAAAATGATTTTCCAAAGAAGGGTGAGGTAAAGAATGGAGAGCCTCTTTATGAAATGTTGAACTCAGATAGTCAGCAAGTGTCTTCTGACACAGTTGATATTCAAATTGATCAAGATCTTATTCTTGATCCGAGTGGGAGTGGGAACTCTCAATTCCAAAATCCTTTTGACGAACCTGAATTTCAACTACGAAAGAGTGCCGGGAAAAATATACCCAAACGTACTTATGACATTAAAGATTATATTTTTTTGGTATCTCCCATGAAATAGATGAGCCAAAGTCTGTGCCTGAGGCTTTATCGAGCCCTGGAAAAGATGAGTTGATGAAAGCAATGAAAGAAGAATTAGAGTCTATGAAAACCAACAAAGTCTGGGATCTATTTGACCTTCCGCCTGGCGTAGAGCCATTGGGAACAAATGAATTCTCATAGTTAAACGCAAAGCGGATGGGTCAATAGAAAGATAGAAGGCACGATTGGTGGCAAAATGCTTTACTCAAGAAGCTGGAATAGATTATGAGGAAACATTTTTACCTGTTGTGAATTTTACCTCAATTCGCTTAATTTTATCTATTGTTTCACGTTTGGATTTGAAATTATATCAAATGGACGTGATCACAACTTTTCTCAATAGAGAACTAAACGAAAAAATCTACATGGAACAACCTGTAGGCTTCATCATTAAAGGCCAATAAAAGAAGGTCTGTAAATTGAAAAGATCTATTTATGGACTGAAGCCATCTTCAAAGCAATGGTATTTTAGATTTCACAAGGAGGTGATATCATATGATTTCACCATGATCAATAAAGACCATTGAATTTATGTGAAGAAGTCCAATTGGATGTTTGTAATTCTTTCTCTTTATGTGGACGATATTTTATTGGCCGAAAACAATTTGGAGTATTTGAAAACTATCAAGTCATGGCTTTCAAAGTCATTTTACATGAAAGATATGGGCGAGGCAGACCTATATCCTTGGAGTTAAGATCCAAAGAGACCTTCGAAAAAGTCCTTGAATCTATCTCAAGAAACTAATATAAAGAAAATTTTGGAGCGTTTTCGCATGAATGGTGGCAAATCCATGGATACTCCTATAGTGCGAGATGAAACTTTAAGCCTTAAAATGTGTCCTAAGACTGAAAATGAAAAGGAAGACATGTCTTGAGTTCTATATTCAAGTGCTGTCGGGAGCTTGATGTACGCTATGATGTGTACTCGCCCAAACATTCGTTATACCGTAGGTCTGGTTAGTAGGTATCAATCCAATCCTGGAAGAGATCATTGGAAAGCTGTAAAGAGAATTTTTAGATGCCTGAAGGGAACTGCAGATTATTCACTATGTTATAGTGGAAATAATTTATACTTGAGAGGATATACAGATGTTGATTGGGCTGGTGATCGGAATGATAGAAAATCAACATCCGGTTATGCCTTCTTACATAATGGTGGTGCTATATCATGGAAAAGTAAGAAACAGACCTGTACATCCCTTTCAACAATGGAAGCTGAGTTCGTGCCTTGTGCATCTGCAGTACAAGAAGCTATTTGGTTGAGGGTCCCATGACTCTATGTTGTAATAGTCAAGCGGCTATTGCATATACAAAAGATCCTAAGTGTCACAGCAAGACCAAACATATTGACATCAAGTATAACTTTGTGAGAGACATAGTAGCAAGTGGAGAGATAATTTTATAGTACATTCCTACACGAAACATGATAGTTGATCCTTTTACAAAGGCGATATTTAGAGACCTGTTTGAGAAACATATAATGGATATAGGCTTGCGAAGGATATGAATATATATTTATGTATTGTAAAATGACTTGATTATTTTAATATGCTCATCAATATTCGACTCTTGAATTTATGCTTATATCTCTCACACGAGCAATCGTCTCTTACTTTAAGAATCATGAAGAGATGAGAACTTATAGAACCTTGGATAATATGAGGTTATATTTACTTGTAGAGGTTGGTCTTGACAACTAATCAGACTTACGCATTTTACTATTCGATTATGAATTATTTTGTAAGCCAGATGCAAGTTTCTCTAAGTAGATGGTTTGAGGATTATTGAAGTGAGAAACTCGAGTTAGACATTTGGAGGTGTCTAGACCAAGATCTATACGGTGTTGGATGATTAAAAGAATAAGATACACGCGCCAATATAAGGTGAGAATACCGTAACATGTGCTTCATACCACGTGTGCTGTCCACCAATGGGATAATGGAAGAATGAGTCCCTACTTTTTCATTGTGTGAGATCCCAAATAAGTTACATTAACTTTTATTGACCTTTTACTGTTTCTTGAAATGTCAATCAATGTTGCTACTTTAGCATATTATTAATAGCCATGAGTGATTCGGCAATGCAGTGCATATCTAGGAAAGCAGTTGATTTGGAATGGAAAGATTCGAGTAGAAAGGGAAGACAAATAAATATTTTTTTTTGTAATTTGACTTGTATTCATAGGTCGACCATTACACTTACCATAAGGGTATCAAATGTAACTATGAATACAAAGTTAAACATGATTTCACCTTTTCGAGGATGAGATACACAATTACAATTTGATGTAATTGTGAGTTCATTGGTTTTTGCTGCATCAATAAGGTACACAATTTGTTGTTCCCGCCCCTCGCTTTTATTCTACACAAATATTATACATAACTTATACATATATAATATATCATACGTCCCTCCATTATTTTTAGTTTAAGCGGTTAAGAGGATAGCTATTTAGGTTAATTGAAGTTGAGATATAATTAGTAGATTGATTGATACACCTTTTTTATAACACAATTTGATTAGTTCAATTAAAATTAGCATATTCAAGTTCAGACAAGAATGAGTTCTACTAGCATTTGCCTACTAAATTTCACATTTTAAAATAAAGAATATTTACCTATCTATACTACATTATAAACTTAGTTATCCCTCTTAGAGGGGTTATCACTTAATTAAAACTTCATATGCAAATTATTGCTTATATAAAAAGTAATGTATTATACTTTAGTCTTTCACATTTTCTCGCCCTCTTCTTCCTCTCCACCATCAAGCTTATGATCGATACTTTTGTACAAGAATTTCAATTTTCCGATCATGAAGAGCTTCATTATTGCCGTTATTTGCGGTCAAATTTGATTTTGTTGTATTTCATCCGGTTTCATTCCAACCTCTCCTTGATATTATTAAGTTGGATTCTATTGGCACAATTTCTAGTGGATGAAATCGATGAGTAAACCAAATACCCAATTAATTAATAATTTATAATTGCTATTAGACGGTTATCGTACCATTAATAACAACTTACAATTGCTATTAAACAATTAACGTAGAAGAGAAATTTGTACATTTCAACTACGTGTAAAGTATAGTAAAAGCAGCATTGACAACCATTAAATAGCTTCAAAGCTTTAAATTCAAAATGATTTTGTAAAATTATTATTTATTTGAATGGGTATTGTTACAAATAATTAGAAATATTCTTTGAAGTTTATATCTCAATTTAAGAGAGTTTTGTGAAGAGTCGAGTTAGTTTTGTTTGAAATTTCATATTGGAACTCGAAGAATAAGACATAAATAAATTGTATATCGACTCATGCACCTCCTCTTAATTGTAGTTGATATTGGAGGGAATTGAATTCTATAAAGGTTGAAATGATGGAGTGGTACTATAATGGGAAATATGTGTTAGTTGCTTCTAGAAAATACTCAGTCAATAGCAGTTATTATTAGATGTAGATTTCAATGATGAAAAATAACATATTATTATGTTCAGGATCACGTGAGATGTAAAAGAAGGATGCGATCAAATCTATTAATAATGTACGAATGAAGACAAGAAAGGAAGGAATATCACATGCAAAAGTTCTGTCAATGGAAGCAAGAAAGGAAGGTTCAAGATTAAAGCAATATGACAACCAGGATAATTGGTATAAAGAAGGAAGGACCAAGATTCATAGAGATCTGAACTAAAATTACGCCTACCCTGATTGTTGAAGATATGTATCGAAAAGGAAGGAACAACTTAAGGACCAATTATATGGGATCCTCTTTTGAAGAAGGAAAAGACCGGCAGTCACGGACCATCTATGGAAGCTCCGTACTTATTCTTGCAATGAATCATAACAGATTCAATTCCAAGGATCAATTCCCTGGGATCACAAATCTCTCAACGGTCTGCCAAAGATACGTCAAGCCAAGCTCGAGTATATAGTGAAGTCTGCCAAGGAAGAATAATATACTTTCATCATACCAACTTCATACTATTTGTTCTACTCTAAACGAGCATTGTAATCTTAACAAAGTTTACTATGTAATCAGTAAAAAGAAGAAAGAGAGAAAAACATTGGTGATGCACACAATCACGAGTGTACTTAGATTCAAAAGTGAGTTGGCGTTCGAGATAACATCAACACAATTGTACGAATATTTCAAAGATGTTTAAAGAGAGAACACCCTTGCAACCCAAGGGGACTGTAGTAGGATCCATATTGAACCCGAACTAGTATAAAAATCTTGGTATCTTTAATTCCTGCATTTTCACTTCTACTTTCATTTAGATTCTGTCTTTATTTTTAGTCGATTAATTATTAAACTAATCAACTACTTAGGATACAATAAGAGAAATCGATAATTAATTTTCCCTCTTGTACTTTCAATTGGTAGTAGAGCAGGTTTTACATATTTATCTTTTGCGTAACAACTGGTGAGAAAAGATCATGTCAAATCAAGTAACTATTGGAGCACTCTTTCAAGAGTGGACATCACAAGTAAGGCCACCATATTCAATGGACAACACTTCTCTCATTGGAAGGAGCTCATGAAAATATATACAAAGTCCTGTGATGTTAAAATATAGCGTGTTATCAAAAAGGAATACTATCCACTTCCAGTAGCGGGACATCCACCGACTGATCTTGAAGATATAGATGACTATACTGACGATAAAATGGTTGGCGCATTCGGAGGACCCCGCTCTTGGGCCCTTCAAGGGCGAGAGGAAGCCCCGATAGAGGTTGATGTCATAGACGATCTTTAATCAGGCCTGTCATTTTCCCCAGGGCAAATACGGGATTCCCAGAACAGGGAGACTCCTGATGTAGGGGGCACCCCAAGAAGAGGATGATGCATTTGGAAAATTTTTTGCTGATGTTGAAGAGGATGCTGATCTCGATGCTTCAGTCATTCTCGAGAAGGCTGCGGAACTCCAAAAATAGGTGGTTTTTGTCATAACCTTTGTGCCTTGAGTTTCGAACTTTATTTTTCTAACTTTTTTCCTTTGTGCTATAGGTCATGATGCTATACGACCAGGCCTTCTCCAAGTTACGAGCTGAATTGGCTCATTGTGAGGGGGAGTTTGAGAAGCTTGCTTCAGTGTCGAATGAGCTAAAGGCTCTATATGCCCAAAGGGAGGAGAAACTAAACAATCTTCGAGAAAGTTTGGAGAAAGTGCTCCAAGAGCGGGCCAACCTCATCGAATAGGTAGTTCAGTACTCATGAGCTTGATTTTTGTCTTCATAACTTAGTGTTTATTACCTTGACCCAACATTTGCAGATTGAGCGGAAGGATGCCCTAGCGAGACAACTTCGGGAAGATATTGCGGCCAAAGATATTGAGATCCTTGCGCTGAAGTGGTATAAGGACAACATGGCCTTTGAAAGGGGTACTCTCCAAGAGGGGCTAGCCTTAACTCAGAGTCTCCTTCAAGGTGATAGAGAAAAGTTTCACAAATTCAAGGTGCTCCATGCCGAGTCAGTTGCTGTATTATCTGCAACCAAGTCGGAAGCCGATGCACTCATATTCTCGTATTGGGAAGATGTTGTTGCAGAGAATACTCCAACCAGGGAGATATCAAAAACAGCTGAGCTCACACTAGCTCGCACCCTTGCATATGCTCGATTAGAAGCTCTAAGGCAAGCCTTCAAGGAACTGCACGCCAAGGGTTTTGATCTCTCTGCCGAGATCAATAAAGTGAATGCCTTGGAAGAGGAGTCTATAGCTCCGACTACCTCGGACGAGGGCTCTGCAAGTAGCTCCGGGAGTAGTGAAGATGAAGACTAGGCCACCTTTGTTCTTTTTACTTCTTCTTCTTTTGTATGTGAACTTCGCATGGGAGTTTTGTAAATGCACCGTTGTAAATATATTTTTTTGGAATGCAAAGGATTTTCTTGTTTAATGTCTTCAAAGTCTTGCCTTTAAGTGTTTATGCCAAAGTCAAGCTTCGATCTTGAATTTAACTCCTTTAAGCTCGGTCTTGGAGTAACAAAGACCTTTGAGGTCGGGTTGTTCTGGTTTTAATCACATACATTCCCTCGATCGGGTTGGTAAGAAATCAATTTGACTCCTCGGTTCCTCAAACACTGTGTGATGACTTCATTCATGTGATATGACCGTGAAGTGACCAAAGTGGCCCCATCAGTATATTTTCCTAAGAAGTCATAGTTGCTTTGTCAGAGATCACTGGCTATCAAAGTTAATTAATAGTCGCCATTTTCCTTATATATACTTGCTTTCCTTTCATTAAGGGCTTTGCACTTTGTGCAACTACCTTCCTTTATAGAGTTCCCTTTTTTGCGCTAGTTCTAGTGCTGCATCAGATTAAAGCTTTCGCTTGAGTTTCCATATTCCCTCTCTTATTTTTGAGGAATCACGGCCACCATGCCCAAATCTGCACACCAAAAAGAGGGAAGTCCTACCTCTACTTCCCGCCTGGCTAGTGGTACACCACCGGCGTTTGGCAAGCCAACTTCGAAACCTCTCAACATTACAGGCCATCGAGAACATGCATCGAGGTTCATTAGCTCAATAGAAGAGAGACACCTTGGGGCTGTGAAGAGAGACTGCAGATGGTGAGAAAAGGTGAGGCTGCAGCTACCCTCACAGGAAGAGGATATTATGTCCCACGTAGAGGGGTTTCTGAACGTGTACCCGTACCCTTTTACGATGGGTCCTCTCGACCAACTCGTGCTCGAATTTTGTCGAATATATCGAGTTATGTTGGCTTAGATCCACCCCTCTTTCTGGCGAATCATATTGATGATGAGGTTTTTTGCTGGAAAGGCCGAGCTCGAGTTCACTCTTAGCCACCCCTTTAGGTTGTATCGGCCTTTGCATCATCGAGGTCTAATTACACTACCACACCAATCCACCAAGACTTTTATTGCTAGTGATGACGAGGACAAGTATCGAGAGTAGATGATTCAGTTTGTTCGAGTGAGGACTGTTGATATTATTCCTGTAGAGTTCCTGCCGTTTCATGAGAAATGGAACTTCAAGCATAAGTGATATACTAAACTCTATTATTTTTGTCCTCGGTGGAGCCAGACTCCGTAAGGACATTTTCTTTTCTTTTTTTGCAGTGATCCCGTGGATTCCAAATGAGGTCCCCGATCTTGCAGATTGGGCTTGGAAACTGGAGGCCTCTTCAACTTATGATGAGCGCAAGTGGCAAGATTTTTCGCAGGTAAAATGGGAGGCTAAGAACCTTGGTATATGCTATGTAGTCGTTCTCTAGAGGAGTACTTTCCTTTACGTACACTAATTTCTTTGTTGCAGGCATCGGCGAGTTTTCTGAGGTGAGACCTTCCCCTTTCGAGGAGGAGGAAGGATCTTCGACTTTTGAGACAAGGAAGGATAATAAAAGAAAGAGACCCTCGAAGGACGAGGACTCCCATAGCAAGGAACAACCCGCCCGAGGGTGCGAGAAGGATGTTGCCACAAATGAAGATCTCATATTTATCGATTGTTCTGCGGATGTCAATGCATCCAGAGAGGATGATTCTAAATTGATGGATCGAACCAGGAGGACTTCCGAGACTGTTGAGCCCGCTAGGCTCGAGGACCCTAGTCTCGAGGGAGAGATTCCACAAGAGAGGAGGGTAAAGGTCCTTCATTACCTAATTTGGCAGTTGGTTCTCGGACGATGGGAAGTATTTCGAGGGAAACGGGCTTCAATGTATCTCCTTCCAATAAAAGCACCTCGGGTTGCTCTACCGGGGCCGATGAGACCGAGCCGACAGATGCAAGATCGACCTTCATGGAAGCTCAGCGACTGTACTCTATGGTGAGTGTTGAAGTCATTATTAATTTTCTAACTTTGTACTTTCTTCTTTTTAGCCGAACCTTCTTTCTCATAGGCCTTCGATAGCTCAAGTCTGAGTTGCTTCACTGTGAGGTTAAATTGCATAAAGCCTTGGATGGGGAGAAGTCTCTCAGGCTTTTTTTTGAAAAAAAACAAGAGAGCTGATACATCTTCGATCAGAGTTAAACCAGTGTCACGATTACGAAGGCAACCTCAAGAAATAGGTATCCTCTATTTTGAAGGAATACATGCTTCTTCCCCCATCTTCGAAAACTAACATTTCAGTATCTCAGTTGCAGGGAAGGACAGAGACACTGGACCACCTTCGGGGCGAACCCAAACAGGTTAATTCTGAATGTAATGAATTGAAGGCATAGATAGATGCTCATGTTGTGGCCAAAAGGAATGCTTTGGCTAAGGCCTACACCCTCAAGATACAACTTCATAATGCTCGATAAAGCAACTTGGTCCATACAAAGGATTGCTAAGCTTGAAACAAATATTTTGAAAATAAAGGTCGAGGTTGTGGACGCTCGAGCCAAAGCCAAAGAGGTCCGAGCAAAGGCCAATAAAAAGGTGACCATCTATCTGAAAGATGATGTTGAAGCTTGTACAAAGTTGTGGGGGGCTTTTGATTGAGAAAGAGGGATAAATAAATATGCCCAATGCAGATCCTGGAGGGAAACTCTCGAGGAGATTCATGGCAAGGGCTTCGATCTCTCGGAGGAGATAGAGCAGGACAAGGTGGATGAGTTCGATGCCAAGTTCCTTGTTTCCGATGCTAAAGACAACAAGGAGGAGGGCGGTGAGGGAGCTGGTCCCGAGTGAGCCGATTGAGACATATTCCTCAAGGGGAAAGGTTAAGTTCCCGAGGGTAGACTATGTTTTTTATTACTGTTCTTTGTATTGGGCTCCCTGTGGGAGTGTTGTAAATTTATCTTTGTACCATTATTTATAATAAAAAAGGAACCCTTTGGTTTTCCCTTTATGTAAATTTCTACTTGCCTGTGTCTTTATTTATGTTTTGAGTTTTGATGCTTGCCGATAATTAGTATGATATGTTGGACTTTAAGATAAGAACCCTTAGGTTGTGCTTGATGAATAATTAATAATTGTTGACCATTTAGGGCTCGGTCCTCGAATCAAGTTTTGACTCAGGCTTATTGACCCTTAGGTTTTCAACACATTATCCCTTAGGCTCTTTAGATCGGCCTGAGGCTCTTTAGGCTGGACCTTAGGCTCTTACGCATTGGCCCTTAGGCTCTTTAGATCGTCCTTGAGACTCTTTAGGTTGGCCCTTGGGCTCTTACGCATTTGCTCTTAGGCTCTTACGCATTGTCCCTTAGGCTCTTTTTAGATTGGGTCGAAGTGACCTCTAATATGGCTATAGTTTTCCCTCATTTTGGCTAAAGACTTTTGAAGTTTTGATTATTCCTTGGCATGTTTTATGTTCGTCCGACTCTTCGACGGCTCAAACGAGAACCTTGACTATTAGCCGATATGTGATGATAGTTGAGTACCTCGTGAGGTTCGCTCGAAGGCTGAGTTTTCGAAGTCTTTTTATTATTCGGAGCTGATACTATTGAAGCTCCTTTGCTTATGCCAAGGGTAGCCTGATTAATCGGTGCTTTTCGAAGTATTTTCAAAGTATTTGGAGGCCTTTAGTTTTATGGAGGCAGTCGGACGTCTCCGAGCCGCGTTAATTTGGCCAGAGCCTTTTGATATGACCGTAGTCTTTATGTTCGGCTGTAGCCTTTAGTCTCCGGGTGAGATGACCTCGATGTCTATATTGAGGGTACGCCTTTTTCGGGGTCTTACAAGTTCAGATATATAGCCTTGGCCTTAATATCGGAGGTATGCCTTTTTAAGGTCTAATATTTTTGAGTACTCCTTGTTGAGGTCTTACAGATTTGATGATTCCTTACCGAGGGCTTACAAGCTCGAAGTTGTCTGATCGAGGTCTTACGAATTCGAGTTTTTGATGGCTTCGATGAGCTTATTATTGATGACAGTCCCCGAGTGTTCAGGGATATTTAGCTCTTGAGCCATTTTTCGTGACAGTAGTGAACTTCTTTGAGGCACACAATGTTGTGACAAGCAAAGACGCTTTTTTGATTACTTGATATATGTGTACATATTCTTGCCTTTGGAGGATCGATTGTTCTTCATGGACACGGTTTATTTGACCGTTTGGCCCAATACAATATTTTTCGATTGAGGTCCCCTTAGGCGTAACTCAATATTTTCAAAAATATAACCTCCGAGGAGGATACCCCCCAGCATTCGATGCTGATTGAGAAGAAGCCTTGAATACTTGTTGAATTCTCCTTAGGTATCATATAGATGTTTCCTTGTTAAAAACTTCGCCGGTAAAACCCATTTGGGATAAAATCCGATCGAAGGGAAAAGAGCGCAACACATGCTTTAAAACCTGAGGTCTTTGAACTGGAGACTGCTTCGATCCCTCTCAATTGAACACCTACAATAAGTTAGTATAAAACATAAATGAAAAAAAGGTAGAGGGTTGTATCTTATCAATGATAGCGTTCGAGCCTTGATACGTTTTAATTGCTTATTTCGAGGATGTGACACATTCCTTTCTTCACTCATTCGGATATAGCCGAGAATGTCGGTTATGGTCGCTACCTGGTTGTTTAGTTGTCTTTTGGCTTCTTCGATGTAGAGGGAATCAATGTCAGTGCCACATTGTGCACCGTGAACATCTCTCGTGTTGCATGTTGCTCTCCCTACACTGCTTTTACTCCATCCTTGGTCGGAAATTTCATTATTTGATGAAGGGTTGATGGCACTACCCTCATACTGTGTATCCACGGCCTTCCAAGTAAGGCATTGTATCTAATGTCACCTTCGATGATATGAAACTTAGTATCATGGATTGTACTGGCCACGTTGACCGAGAGGATGATCTCCTTTTTCGTTGTCTTGATTGCCATGTTGAATCTATTGAGGACTTGAGAGGCGGGTACAATCTGGTCGAGCAGTCTGAGCTGCTCAACCACCCTCGACCTGATTATGTTGGCTGAGCTACCTGGATCCACGAGCACACGTTTAATTTGAAATTTATTCAAAAGAAAATAAATTACTAGTGCGTCATTATGAGGCTAAGACAAGGTTTCAATGTCCTCTTCGCTGAATGTGAGAGCATCCTCTGGTATGTAACTCCAACTTTCCTTTTCCCTGGTGATGGGTATTCTCATCCACATGATAATGGGTCTATGTGGGGCGTCGACCCCTCCAATGATCATGTGGATCATGTGATGTGCTTCCTCTGGTTCGTTCTTCCTATTCGCCTCTCTTTCCTGAAAATGGTTTTTAGCTCGGTCGCTGAGGAACTCTCAAAGATGCCCTTCGCTGATCAGTCGGGCTACCTCTTCTCTAAGTTGTATGCGATCCTATGTCCTATGACCGTGAGTGCCGTGATATTTTCATACCAAGTTAGGGTTCCTTTGTAAAGGCTCTGACGGTATGGATTTTAGCCACCTAGTATCTTTGATTTTACGTATTACTAATACGAATCGAGACATCAACGTTGAAATTGTACTCAGATAGCCGGGGTGCCTTTACCGCCCTAGTGTGCCTATCGATCCCGGCTTTACTCATGAGTCCTCGGGAACTTGGACCACAATCCGTCCTTCGATCTCCTCAAGGTACATTACGTTCGGGACGTTTCTTCGATCTTCTACATACGGCTGGTATCTTTCCTTGTTTGGTCTCAAATCCCTTTCTGTAAACCTTTGTTCCTTTGTTAAGAGCCTGCTAGGACATACAGATCCTGAGGGGGCTTCTAATTGGTCGTCTTCGACCCTGATCTTCGATTGATACCTATTGTGCACATCCGCCCATGTCACGACGCGATATTCGATCAAATTTTATTTTAGCTGCTTCGAAGCTAGCGAGCTTCGTTCGTTCAAGCCTTGAGTGAAGGCCTGTACTGCCCAGTCATCGGAGACTGGTGATAATTCCATTCATTCCATCTAAAAGCTGTGAGCACGTGATTTTTGCCCTATATATGAATTATTCCCAAAAATTCAAACAAAATGATGCCTTTCATTATTTTATGATTTTTGTGAATTTTTGTGTTATATTTTGGTGATTGTTGCATTTTTATCTTTGCATTTTAATTCATATGAAAAATACAAAAATACATTTGCATTTAGGATCTAATTTCGTATTTTAGGATTAATTAGGGGTTAATTTGTTTTGGAACAAAATATGAAGAAAATAACGAAAATAGTTCACTTTTGCGTTTTTAATTGTTTAGTTGTGAATTCGTCGCGAAGTAGATTTTAAATAATTTTAGAATTTAATTAGGACATTACTTTAATTTTTGCATTTTGGTAAATCAGAAAAAATACAAAAAAAATAATACAAACTAAAAAAACAAAAATAAGTAAAGAAAATTTGTTTTTTTTAAAAAAAGAGAGAGAAATGGACTGGCCTTTGGGCCAAAATGGCTGAGCCCAAGCGACCCTAGAGGAACCCGAATGACCCAGCCCAAACCCCAATCCTGGTCCGTCTCCCCGCCTCACCAAACGATGTCGTTTTGGGGCAAGGAATCTGGACCGTCCATCTCTTCAATCCAACGGCCCAGGTTCCATCTTGTTCATTAAATAAAAATGTCCCAAAATATCATAACCCTAGAGACAAAGGGATCTCTTCCTCGTACTCCCCCGCCTCCGCCAGTTCCGCCTTAATGCCGCCGCCGAAAATCGCCCACGGCGGCGGCAGTCGTCCAAATCATCTGAAATTTTCAGTAGTTGCTCTTCTCACTCTCCTCTTCCTAGATTCATCCTCCGTTTATTTCAAAACCTAACCAAACACCTCAAATTTGTGAAACCATAATCCCGTCTCCGTCGCACACGGCGGCGCCGACATCCAAGCATCTCCAAAGTAACACCACAACCTTCCCCGGCCTCCCTCATCCCCAATATCCAATTAGATTCTTTTTAACACCATTAAAATGGCTCGAATCGTAAAGTTCAAACTGGCAGAACCCTAGGCGCCTGCTTTGTTCGATTTTTGCATGGTCGCCTGAGTCCAGTGTAAGATTTGAGTCACGAAACAATGTTTCATTTGTTCTTCGAGAAGAACGAATGCTTAACATTGTTCTGAGACTCAAGTCAAGCTTCCAATCTCCATGCCAGATTTGTATAGGTAAATTCTTGTTTCTCCTTTAATTTGCCTAAACAAAATTTGTTTTGTTCTCATGGTTTATGGTTTTCCTTTTGTCTTGTTAGTATTTTTCATTTCTTTGCAGTAATTGAGTGTTTAGGGTTGATAATTAAACTTTTTCTTTGATTCTTCTTCGGTTAGTCAGTAGCAATTTGTTAATTTTTGTTGTGTTTTAATTTTTTGTCAGTCAAGCATGTTATGTCATTATAGGATTTATTTTAAGCTTTGAATGAATTTCTTCATATTAGTTGATATTGCTATAATTCTCATGTGTGTATTCTACCTAGTTTGATTTTGTGATTGGTTCAAATGATCAATTTTAGATTTAATTTCATCTATCTAGTTAATTTGATTTTAAGGACTGTTCGGTTGTGAACAATTGGTTTCAGCATTTATTGATTAACTGTAGTTGAGTAATTGGTTTGGTTATAGCTGATACTTTAAACTAGTGTTAGCAATTGTAGGTTGAATCCAATGGTAGCTTAGACATTTAGGATTGGGTAGCACATGGTAGTTGAAACTAGAACCTCCTAGGACCTTCCAAAGTAGGACTTTAGTGTAATGTCAGTAATTGTGAGGGCTTTAGAAAATAAGGGATTAATCTGAAAATAAATAAGGACTAATAGGGAAAATAGAAAATGTGAGGGCTGCCCCTCCTTCGGCCTATAAAAGGTCATGAATAATACCTTGAAGGAGAAGTTTTGGCAGCCTAAAATTCCCCCAAAAATATCCTCAAGTCCCACAGGTCTGAAATTCAAATTCAGATCCAAAAACCCTCTTAGATCTTAGCTTTCTTCAAACAGAAAAACAAAGAAAAAAAAACAATAGAAAAACCAAAAACTCGAGAAAATTACTGTTTCATTACTTATCCTTCGATCCCTCTCAATATATTCGAAATCTGAGTAGTTTGAGCTAGCTGGTGGTTCATTAGTTGTTTGCAATTGAATTCTGGATTCATTTTGGATAATTTGACTCTGTTTGAGATTGATTTGAACATCTCTTGATTGCTAATCCTATTTCTGGACTATTTTGAGTTCATTTGAGGTTATTTCAAGTGACTTTGTTGATATTTTGTGTCTGTTTGGTGTCAAACTTCCGTGGACTGTTGAACTGGTTTTCCGATGCTGCTAGCTTGAACTTTGTCTGGCTAAACTACTGCTGATCATCCTCTTCTCTTCTGTTCCATTGCAATTTCAGGTACTCATTCTGAATTAACACTGATGTAGCTTCAAAATTAGAATGAAATGAAGCAATATTCCAGATCTATGGTCGTTTAAGTAGCTGAAAGTTATATTCAGCCGAATGATATAACATTGATTTGTTTGAGTTGTATTAGACCATATGATTGTTTAATTAGGATTGATTTAGCTGAATTGAACTATTTGATTTGTAATGGACTATTAATTGTGAATTATTAAAACACCAGCTATACATCTGTTCGTGAATTCTTAATTCTCAGCAAACAATTTGTGAATTATGTGCTGGAATTTGTGAATTTGTGAATTATGTGCAAGGGCCTAAAATGATGTCAATTTCGAGTGCAAAAATCAGAATTCATGAGTTAATGCAAGTGTAGAATTAATCCCGCAAATTATTTACATCCTGTAATTGATCAAACTGGGCTGCTGGAATCCCTGAAGCCCAAATGATTCCTGCCTAGCTTCAACTCCCTCTATAGTATTGATTGGGCCCAATTTCAGGCCCAGAGCTGATAATAGCTCAACAAAATGGCAGACCTCCTTGCTATTGGACTAGTCCAGGGTTATTTGGGCCTGAACGTATTTTTAGACATAGGTTAATGGTGCAACATTCTTTGGGCCTTTGAGTGGAGATGGTCACTTTTAAATTAATAATACTAATTAGCTAGGACTTCTTCTTTATTAGAGACAAATAGATATAGACAATCATAGTCTACTTTAGGATTTACCTATTAAATAGAAACAAGATGAGCCTCGACAAATATAAATGCAAATTGCGGGGCCCTCGATAAATGTTACAATTAAAATACTTAGACTTCGAGATGGCCCGTTTAGCGAATTTTACGGCCTTCCCTAACATGCTAGCCACTTTAAGTACGCTTATAATAATCTTACCTTCTTAAATACAGGTGTACATTTATGTGACCCAAATCCAAATCTCAGCGAAGTCGAAATGTGTCAAAAATCATGGGTGCATTTATGTGACGCGATCCGAGACATATTTTCACGACGTTGCAATTCTCTAGAAATAATAATAATAAAAGCGGTTCAAAGTTAAAAAGCATATGTGCTAAAACATGTATTAAAATCAAATAAATAAGCCAAATATGATAGTTGAGCAACCGTGCTAGAACCACGAAACTCTAGAATGCCTAACACCTTCTCCCGGGTTAACAGAATTTCTTACCCGGATTTCTGGTTCGCGGATCGTTAACAGAGTCATAATTTCCTCGGTTCGGGATTCAACCAGTGACTTGGGACACCATTAATCTCCCGAGTGGCGACTCTGAATCTTAATAATATATCCCGTTCCGATTGTCCTTTAATTGGAAAAACTCATTTACACCCTTGCGGGTGTAGTGAAAAAGGAGGTGTGACAGCTCTGGCGACTCTGCTGGGGGAGACAAACCTAGAACTTCGATTCAGGGTTTAAGAATTAGAGCTTAGAATAATTGTTATGTTTGGCTTTATCTGATTTTCCTACATGTTTTCCTGCTAAATGTGCTAAATGCTTTACCTCTTTGATATTATTTGAACTGTACATATAAACTGTGTCGAAACCCTTCTCTTCTCACCTCCGGGGATGTGCTTACTGGTTGAGACTCCCTATTCTGTTAGTGTCATACCTTGAAATAAGAAAGAGTCCGGACAAGTTGCTAAGCCGGATGATCCCGCAGGTCCCCGGTACGCAGCCCCCTCCTCGACTCGAGTTGTCCGATCGGGTACACAGTCTAGAACACATACCCAGGTTTTGAACCTAGAATAATTGACTTCATGCTAGATCCCTAGTAGGAGCGCTTATTTACATCACGTGCATATGACTTAGGGGACTCAACACAGGGGTTGGGCCTGTCTAGGACAGGTAATCGGATATGAAGAAGACCACCCTAATGCATCTTAAGTGCTGCACGTACATTTATTTGTCTTGGACTCACATGCTGACCGGCTTGAATATTTGGAGAAATTGAAAAAGAAAAAAGAAAGAAAGAGAGAAATAGCAGTGTAGAGAGTTAATTCCCTATTTTAGAAAAACGACCAATGTCAAAATAAAGTCGAAACTCTGCCGTATTTTTGAGGAAAACAAAAAAAAAGAAAAAGGAAAATTTGTTCTTACAAAAAATGTTTTGTTTTATTTGTCAGTAAAAAAAAGAAAAGAAAACAAAAGAGTTTTATTTTTCAAATAGCTTTTTGAAAAGAAAAAATAAAAAGAGTCTTGTTTTTTCGAAATAGTGTGCTTGTCGAAAAGAGTCTTGTTGTCGAAAATAGTTAGTTTATTTGCCCGAACTACGCTGGTTTGATTCTCACCGGATGTGAGATATGTAGGCAACCCTCATCGGGTCCAACCACCCCTTTTGCGAAAAATAGCCAAAAATACTAAAAGTTTAATTTTTATCCAATAAGTCGGGTGACGCCATTCTTGTTGAAAATAAGTCGAATGTCCCTAAAAGGGCGCCGGAAGGTTGTTTTTACAAGAACAGCCACCTTGAATCATTTTAAAATGGTTTGCGGGCACAACCTTAAAATCTCCCTTTCAGAAGTGCTGAAAAGTCGTATCTGTAAAACCGAGTCTTCGTTTTCATAAAGAAAAAAAAACCAAATTTTGAAAAAATAGCCACTTTGTTTTTTTACGTCAAAATAAGTCATTACGTGGCCAGTTTTCTTTAAATAGTCACAGTTGACGTTGAACCCTTCTCAGTCTTGCGCAGGCCTGTAGCGATGCCGAGTGATGCCCCGCGGGCCCCAGGATATGAAGCTTTGATGTACTCTTTATCTAATTTTTTATCATCGATTCTGTGTTTTGTTATCTTGAGTCTGTTTTTGTAGTTTCCCTTCAAGAAAAACAATTTAAAACAAAAACAAGAAAAACAAAAACAACAAAATTTTGCATTCAATTTGCAAGAACTGCGCTTGGTCTGATTCATGCGGGATCATGATATGTAGGCAATCTACATAGGATTCGACCATAACCAAAAGAAAAGAAAAAAAGAAAGAGAGGAAAAACCACAAAAAGGCAAAAGAGAAGAAAATAGTGGAAAAACAAAATAAAAGAACATCAAGAAAGGAAGAAAATAGGAACAAGAGGAGACAAGGGCAAGAGTGAAAAAAAAAGAAGAAAAACAAAGGAAGAAAAGTGTGCAATTGGAAATAAGGAAAGCCGGGATGACGCATGC
This sequence comes from Nicotiana glauca, assembly GCA_026770625.1. Lineage (NCBI taxonomy): Eukaryota > Viridiplantae > Streptophyta > Magnoliopsida > Solanales > Solanaceae > Nicotiana > Nicotiana glauca. Next base: position 78,291 of record MU670478.1, read on the forward strand.
GCCCGATCAAAAGCTGTTGCCAATATGTTACATGCCCTAACGCTAACGTGATGGTTTCATTTTGTCATGTCATTCCAGTCAGGTGGTTGGTTTGTGGTTTCAGATTGGTAACTCGTTTTTACAACACAAGGAAAAAGGCAGCTGGCATCCTGGCAACCCATTCTTACAACACCCGGGCAAAAAACCAAAATGAACGTGACAGGCCAAGAATCAGATACTAGTATCGTGGACCCATCAAAAGAGGTGGAAGGGGTAGATGTTAAAGCAATAAAGGAACAGATGTATAAGTTGAGGCAGCAGATGGCCGAGATGCATCAGGCCCGGGCTAAGGGTCAGCCGGCGCCAGTTTATCCCGCCAATCCAGCATATATCCCACCTTTGGCTCAGTCTCAGGATCCCCCTACTGTGAATTCATCTCCAGCTTTCCCTTTCTACCAACAGAATTATAGCACCACCTTCTATCCTCCCCAGGCTCCACCACCCAAACAAAACCCTCCTCCACCAATCGTCCCTGTCTTTGTGGCGCCTCCACCTACCATACCGCAAAGATCTTCCAGTGAGCCCCTGTTTCAAGCTCATGATTGTCAGTACTATCCTCCTGAGCCTACCTTTAAAGCTCCTGAACCATATTCCTACACTCCTCACCTTGAGCTCCCGGTGGAATCTAACAAGCTACTTAAGGATCCGGAACAGGAAGAGATGTTTCGAAAAGTAAAAAGCCTGGAGCAAACCTTCAGGAGCATGAAAGGGTTGGGTGGCCATATCAGTGTAGCTTATAAAGATTTGTGTCTATTCCCGGATGTTCAGTTACCCGCAGGGTTCAAAATGCCAAAATTCGACCTGTATGATGGTCATGGTGACCCGGTGGCCCACCTGAGGGGATTTTGCAGCAAAATGAGAGGGGCCAGTGGGAAAGATGAATTACTGATGGTGTACTGTAGTCAAAGTCTCAGTGGTGCCACTTTGGAATGGTATACGCGGCAAGATCATGCCAGATGGTACACATGGGACGATTTGGCCCAAGCATTTGCAGGACACTTTCAATACAACCTTGAGATTGTCCCCGGTCGAATCTCATTGATCAAAATTGAGAAGAAGCCCGGAGAAATCTTTAGAAAGTATGGATTTCGGTGGAGGGAACATGATGCAAGGGTCAATCCTCCAATAAAGGAAGGCGAAATGGTAGATTATTTCCTACAGGCTTTGGAGCCTACTTACTATGGTCATCTGGTATCAGTAGTGGGAAAATCTTTTAGCGAGGTAGTGAAAATGGGAAGTATGGTTGAAGAGCAGCTCAAGTCCGATAAAATCATGAGCTATTCGGAAATCAAGGCAACTACTCAGGCTATCCAGAGCGGAGGAGTACTGGGAAAGAAAAAGAAAGAAGATGTGGCGGTAGTTGACTTGAGAACTTGGTCCAGGGGCCCATCACCATATTACCATCAACCTCGACCCCGTCCCCGAATCTATGCCCACACTCCATAACGCTATTACCCACCCCGTGGTCCCCACTTCTCTGTCCACCATGCCCAGACATACCCCCAACATCTTACCCATGCGCCATGGCGTGAACCCACTCCACAAAATACTTACCCAATTCAAAACACCTACCCACCTCCAAGAGCCTACAGGAATCCCCCTGGAGCAGGTTTGCGAGCTAGCCAAAATTTCAAGCAAGAGAGGGCACAAAAGCAGGAAACTTTAACCCCCATCGGAGAGTCATATGCAGAATTGTTTGAGAAACTAAAGCATTATAACTTGATTGCACCAATCCCTCCGAATCAGGTAGACAAGCGTGCAAGAAGCTTTGACCCTTCTAAAAGGTGTGAATATCATTCCAATGCCCAAGGGCACAATGTCGAAAGTTGCCGGGATTTGAAAAGAGAGATAGAAAGAATTATTCAGAAAGGGTAATTGCGGTCCAGGACAGTGCCACCCAGAACACTACACAGAATTCTTTACCTGCACATGATGGTGCACATTTTGTGGGGAAGATCCATGGTGACAGGGAGTATGAGAATCCTATCGGAAACTCTATGAATGAAGTCAATGATATTGAAATTGGTGAAGGCCCCAACAATGTTGATGGGCAGTCCAATGGCTAAGATGTCGAGTTTGGTGATTGGAAAGACGCTCCTTCTCTTGGTTAACTAGAGTGGAGTTTTGGTGGTTTATTTCGTTGTCATTTCTGTTGTCCGAGTTATTCTCAAGGTTGTAATTCGGATATGGTCTTGTAATCCAAACCCTTCTATCCTTTCACTTTGCCTTGTTTGTCTAGTCATAATAGTTTGTTTAGTGCTGTCTAGGTTTGTTCAAGTGTTGTAACTAGTCTAGTTTGCTTGTTTTGTTGTTTAAACCCTTTCACCGTAAGTGTAATGCAATTCTATGTTTCCTGCCATTTCTAGTCATTTTATTAGTTCCCTTCTCCTTTTACAATTCTTTCCATGCTGGTTCTAGTGACATGATATGCACGCATAATTCTCAGCCTGGTTTTTAAATGTCAGTTTAATAATGAAGCAATGAAACAATGTTGACAATGTAAGGACATTCGAGGGAAATAAGTAAAGGCATTCTGAGATCACTTCAAGCCCAAATCAAGTGAAACTGGGGGCAGATAGAACATAAAGAAATACTGTTGAAAAGCATCATGCCACATCGGTTTGAAGCCAAAGGCAAGCTTGACCCAGGTCTACAGGGGGCGTTCATGGTACCGAGATTGTTGTCCAATGGTTCTAGGTAATTGACAAATACAGAAGGCGAATATGTGAATCAATCAAAAGGTGTTATGTGTGTTTTCCTCAGCTTGTTTAACTGTATAGTTTGTACTTGGCATGTTTTGGAGATTGGAATGACGCGGGCATTTTATTCTGCTATCCAAACACTTTATCCTTTGTTATCCCTTTGAGCCTCGGTTATTTTCTTGCATACCCCTCTTTCAGAATCAATAATAAAACTCGTAAACCCGAGCGGGGAAAGTAAGTGGAGAAACAAGAGAAAAACATTGAAAAAAAAAAGAAAAAGAAGAAATGAGAAGAAAATAAAAAGAAAAGAAAAGAAAAGAAAAGGAAAAGAAAAGAAAGAGAAATAAGAGAAAAGAAAAGCAAAGAAAAGAAAAGAGAAGGAAAAGAAAAGAATGAAAAGAAAGAAAAGGAAAAGAAAGGAAAGATCGCAACAACAAATGTAGTCGCCTGATTTACGTTTGACTTGATCCTGAAAGGGTACGTAGGCAGCCTTTGTAGTCACCTGATTTACATTTGACTTGATCCCGAAAGGGTACGTAGGCAGCCTTTCCCTAAGGTTCAGTCACACCAAAACAAAAGTCCAAAGTCCCCAAGAAAGAAACTGGGGCAGAAGTTGTGGTTGTTGGGAAAAATTTGATTCTGAAAGTTGTAATGCTGAACCCATGTTGAATTGTTTTTTAGCCTTTGATACCCTTCTTTCTATCCCTATCCAAAATCCTTCATTACGGTCCAAAGAAAGACCTTCTGATCAGTCTTCCGAAAATGCCAAGTCAAGCAAACAGAGGTGAACCATATCAGGGACAATACTCTAGTCCAAACGAAGGAAATGAAGAATGAAAGAATCTTGTCAATGAGAACCACCACAAGTACCCCAAGGTGATGAAAAATGAGGGAAATCAAAATGAGAGAGTCTTATTGGTGAAAACCTTCATGGGCACCATAAGGCGACGGTGAATTGAAAGAAAGACCAAAATGAGAGAGGCTTGATAGTGAAAACACTTCGAGCACTACAAGTCGCATAAGGAGTGGGAATTAGATCGGGCAAGCGGAGCATTGAAGCCCAGTTTCACGGCGAGGAGGTACAACAAGAGCCGAACATCGGGCTTGCTAAACAGAGTAGGCTGCAGGTGCATGTTAAGGTCGTTAGATTCGGTTTCCACATCCGATGGGTTGCTACTCTGTAGGTTTCTTGCTAGGAATCGTCTCTTTCCATTATCATTTACTCTATTCCTCCTATCTTGTTTTACTCCCTCTTCCTGAGTTTGTTTGGTCATAACCAATGAGAAATGACTTCAAAATCTGCCACCAGCTTTCCAATTGAACAAAACAAGATATGGTGAACACATAAAGGTGTCAAGTCAGGAGAAAACAGCAAGCACAATGAGTTGGCCACAATCAACATGCTTTGGGATTCGGGTGAAATATATTAATACGTCTCAATTTAGGAACCATGCAACAGATGGAGGGTGTTTTGGTGAACGGATCAGAGGTATTCTCCGTTTCAAAGGTAGCAAAGAAAGTGGTTAGTCAATAAACAGGCGAAATATTCGAGTGGGAATTAGTTATCGTGACAAGTGAAGGAACAATAAACTCAAGGCCGAAGCCAGTGGTTAAGTCAAGAAAGAACATCATACGCACGAAGTGGGGACAATAGACATGCTGCTGGATTCATATGAAATATAAGGATTGTGGAGATGACAGTTCATGCAATACAACAAATGGAGGATATCGGGCCACCCTCAAAGTTCAAGGCCACAAACCAACCATCACATTTTATACTCACAGGTTTTCTTTGTTTGAAACAGGAACAAAGCAGTGCAAGAAAGTTCGAAGAAAAGAGAAGAAAAGAAAGAAAAGAAAAGGGAAGACGACGAGAGCCGACAAAAGGGAAGTTTCTCAAAATCTTCGCCCTGGCCTGTCTTGTGCACAAAATACTGTCATTTCTTTTCACATTTTTTCTCCTAGGATAAAAGGCCTAGCGTGATGGATTTTTCTCCAAATCAAATCTTAGTCTGATGAATCTTTCTCCTAAGATAACAAAATAGACTTAGTCTGATGAATTTTTCTCCTAAGATAACAAAATAGACTTAGCCTGATGAATGTTCTCCTAGAGTCAAAATCTTAGTCTGATGAATCTTTATCATAAGATAACAAAATAGACCTAGTCTGATGAATCTTCTCCTACAGTCAAAATCTTAGTCTAACGAATCTTTCTCCTAAGATAACAAAATAGACCTAGTCTGATGAATCTTCTCCTAGAGTCAAAATCTTAGTCTGATGAATCTTCTCCTAGAGTCAAAATCTTAGTCTGACGAAGCTTTCTCCTAAGATCATAAGATAACAAAAGACCTAGTCTGATGAACCTTCTCCTAGGATCAGAATCTTAGTCTGATGAATCTTTCTCCTAAGATAACAAAATGGACCTAGTCTGATGAACCTTCTCCTAGGATCAAAGTCTTAGTCTGATGAATTTTTCTCCTAAGATAGTAAACCTGGTCTGATGAATCTTCTCCTGGGATCAAAATCTTGGTCTGATGAATCTTTCTCCTAAGATAGAAAACCTAGTCTAGTGAACCTTCTCCTAGGATCAAAGTTTTAGTCTGATGAATTTTTCTCCTAAGATAGTAAACCTGGTCTGATGAATCTTTTCCTAGAATCAAAATCTTAGTCTGATGAATCCTTCTCCTAAGATAGAAAACCTAGTCTGATGAATCTTCTCCTAGAGTCGAAATCTTAGTCTGATGAAACTCTCACCTAAAATGACCAAAAATGAACCTAGTCTGACGAATCTTCTCCTAGGATAAAAATCTTAGTCGAATAATTTTACCCACAGGGGACGCACATGCCAATCAAGTTTTTAGTTTTGCTCTCACCATCATATCAATAGCTTAGGTAACAACTCACAAGTCTGCCCAGTTACTAAACTGGGGCAGAAAATTTTCTTTGTTTATCTATTTTGTTGTAAGCAGGCGCCCACCTGCAAGACAAGGGAATACTTTTCAAGCTTCAGCAGTCAGGCGCCCACCTGGAAAACAAGGGAAGTACAATTCAAATGTTAGCTTTTAATTTTTAATATTTAATAACACGTTGTACCCAGTTACCAAACTGGAGCAGAAAATTTTCTTCATTTGTTTTTCTGTTGCAGTCAGGAGCCCACCTGGAGAACAAGGGAATACTTTTCAAGTGTCAGCAGTTAGGAGCCCACCTGGAGAATAGAGGCACATATTTCAAATTGCAGCAGTCAAGCATCATTCGGAGGAATGGCAAAACATCGCCAATCACAATTCAAGGCAACAACAAGAATCACATCAGAAGAATACAAGTTCAAGGCAACGCAAGAGCAAGTTAGAAGACATAGATAGGACCCTTTTGTAATTCATAGAGCATAGCTAATTTAGCTTCTTTTTATCTTTGACACGTTGTAATAAGGAGGTCAGCGAGCAGTAGCAGCAGCAACAGCAGTGAATTCACAGCTCCTGGTAGTCCCAGCTACCAAACCTTCCCGAACTACACTGACCTGATTCCTTTTTAGCCAATGATATGTAGGCAACCTCCGAAGCAGGGTGCGGTCAGAAGGTTTTTCAAAAATGCTTCACACGGAATATTCAAACAGGCAAAAATTGCCCATATTTGCTCACTTATCATTGCCCGAAAACTCTTCATGTTTTCGAGCAAAGAGAGGCAGTTGTGAGCACGTGATTTTTGCCCTATATATGAATTATTCCCAAAAATTCAAACAAAATGATGCCTTCCATTATTTTATGATTTTTGTGTTATTTTTTGGTGATTGTTGCATTTTTATCTGTGCATTTTAATTCATATGAAAAATACAAAAATACATTTGCATTTAGGATCTAATTTCGTATTTTAGGATTAATTAGTGGTTAATGTATTTTGGAACAAAATATGAAGAAAATAACGAAAATAGTTTATTTTTGCAATTTTAATTGTTTAGTTGTGAATTCATCGCGAAGTAGATTTTAAATAATTTTAGGATTTAATTATGACTTTACTTTAATTTTTGCATTTTTGTAAATCAGAAAAAACACAACAAAAAATAATAATACAAACTGACAAAAAAATAAAATAAGTAAAGAAAAATTGTTTTTTAAAAAAAGAGAGAGAAATGGACTGGCCTTTGGGCCAAAATGGCTGAGCCCAAGCGACCCTAGAGAAACTCGAATGACCCAGCCCAGACCCCAACTCTGGTCCGTCTCCTCGCCTCACTAAACGACGCCGTTTTTGCGCAAGAAATCTGGACCGTCCATCTCTTCAATCCAACGGCCCAGGTTCCATCTTGTTCATTTAATAAAAATGTCTCAAAATATCATAACCCTAGAGACAAAGGGCTCTCTTCCTTGTACTCCCCCACCTACGCCGATTCTGCCTTAACGCCGCCACCAGAAATTGCCCACGGTGGCGGCAGTCGTCCAAATCGTCTCAAATTTTCACAAGTTGCTCTCCTCACTCTCCTCTTCCTAGATTCATCCTCCATTTATTTCAAAACCTAACCAAACGCCTCAAATTTGTGAAACCCTAATCCCGTCTCCGCCGCACACGGTGGTGCCGGCATCCAAGCATTTCCAAAGTAACACCACAGCCTTTCCGGACCTCCCTCATCCCCAATATCCAATCAGATTCTTTTTAACACCATTAAAATGGCTCGAATCGTAAAGTTCAAACTGGAAAAACCCTAGGCGCCTACTTTGTTCGATTCTTGCCTAGTCACCTGAGTCCAGTGTAAGATTTGAGTCACGAAACAATGTTTCGTTTGTTCTTTGAGAAGAACAAATGCTTAACATTGTTCTGAGACTCAAGTCAAGCTTCCAATCTCCATGCCATATTTGTATAGGTAAGTTATTGTTTCTCCTTTAATTTGCCTAAACAAAATTTGTTTTGTTCTCATGGTTTATGGTTTTCCTTTTGTCTTGTTAGTATTTTTCATTTCTTTGCAGTAATTGAGTGTTTAGGGTTTATAATTAAACTTTTTCTTTGATTCTTCCTCGGTTAGTCAGTAGCAATTTGTTAATTTTTGTTGTGTTTTAATTTTTTGTCAGTCAAGCATGTTATGTGATTATAGGGTTTAGTTTAAGCTTTGAATGAATTTTTTCATATTAGTTGATATTACTATAATTCTCATGTGTGAATTCTGCCCAGTTTGATTTTGTGATTGGTTCAAATGATCAATTTTAGATTTAATTTCATCTGTCTAGTTAATTTTATTTTAAGGACTATTTGGTTGTGAACAATTGGTTTCAGCATTTATTGATTAACTGTAGTTGAGTAATTGGTTTGGTTATAGCTGATAGTTTAAACTAGTGTTAGTAATTGCAGGTTGAATCCAAGGGTAGCTTAGACTTTTAGGATTGGGTAGCACATGGTAGTTGAAACTAGAACCTCCTAGGACCTTCCAAAGTTGGACTTTAGTGCAATCTCAGTAATTGTGAGGGCTTTAGAAAATAAGGGACTAATCTGAAAATAAATAAGGGCTAATAGGAAAAATAGAAAATGTGAGGGCTGCACCTCCTTTGGCCTATAAAAGGTCATGAATAATGCCTTGAAGGAGAAGTTTTGGCAGCCTAAAATTCCACCAAAAATATCCTCAAGTCCCACAGGTCTGAAATTCAAATTCAGATCCAAAAACCCTCTTGGATCTTAGCTTTCTTCAAACAAAAAAACAAAGAAAAAAATAATAGAAAAACCAAAAACTCGAGAAAATTACTGTTTCATTACTTATCCTTCGATCCCTCTCAATATATTCGAAATCTGAGTAGTTTGAGCTAGCTGGTGGTTCATTAGTTGTTTGCAATTTAATTCTGGATTCATTTTGGATAATTTGACTCTGTTTGAGATTAATTTGAACATCTCCTTATTGCTAATCCTATTTCTGGAGCATTTTGAGTTCATTTGAGGTCATTTCAAGTGACTTAGTTGATTGCTTGTGTCTGTTTGGTGTCAAACTTCCCTGGACTGTTGAACTGGTTTTCTGTTGCTGCTGGCTTGAACTTTGTCTGGCTAAACTACTGCTGATCATCCTCTTCTCTTCTGTTCCATTGCAATTTCAGGTACTCATTCTGAATTAACACTGATGTAGCTTCAAAATTGGAATGAAATGAAGCAATATTCCAGATCTATGGTCGTTTAAGTAGCTGAAAGTTATATTCAGTCGAATGATATAGAATTGATTTGTTTGAGTTGTATTAGACCATATGATTGTTTAATTAGGATTGATTTAGCTGAATTGAACTATTTGATTTGTAATGAACTGTTAATTGTGAATTATTAAAACACCAGCTATACATCTGTTCGTGAATTCTTAATTCTCAGCAAACAATTTGTGAATTATGTGCTCGAATTTGTGAATTTGTGAATTATGTGCAAGGGCCTAAAATGATGTCAATTTCGAGTGCAAAAATCAGAATTCATGAGTTAATGCAAGTGTAGAATTAATCTCGCAAATTAGTTACATCCTGTAATTGATCAAACTGGGCTGCTGGAATCCCTGAAGCCCAAATGATTCCTGCCCAGCTTCAACTCCTTCTATAGTATTGATTGGGCCTGGTTTGAGGCCCAGAGCTGATAATAGCTCAACAAAATGGCAGACCTCCTTGCTATTGGGCTAGTCCAGGGTTATTTGGGCCTGAACGTATTTTTAGACATAGGTTAATAGTGCTACAGTCTTTGGGCCTTTGAGTGGAGATGGTCACTTTTAAATTAATAACACTAATTAGCTAGGACTTCTTCTTTATTAGAGACAAATAGATATAGACAATCATAGCCTACCACTACAACAAATTTGGTCTATGGCAATACTAACTTTAGGCAACACTTTAAAAGTGTTCCCAAAAGCATCTAAGGGGACGTTTTTTTTGGGGTGGCCTTTGTCTCTGACTTTTGGCTACGATGTTTTGGATACGCTTCAGAAAAGTACTTTTAAAAAGTAAAGAGCACGCTCCTTCAATGTTGTTGAATCACAAAATATTTGGCAACACTTAGTCACCTATATTACAATACTTTTTAACCGTTAATATTTCTTAAGCCTAAAAGCTACACTTTGTAAGTGTGGTCTAAAGAGTTTCACCAAAAATTTCCCGCAATCTCTTAATTAATGAAATAATTTCCCCCATTTTTGAAAGGGCAAATGAAGGTACTAGCTAAATTCTATTTTGAGTTCTATTTTGATTTGCTATTACCCGTTCCTCCTGCGCCCCCAAAATTTATCTTTATTTTCCAAAACTAATCTTCTTCCTAATAGTGGATCTCAAAGACGGAAATAGGGAACTTCCATCGGTTGCTGCTTCTAATTGTTGGAAACCCTAAAAGAAGGTTTAGGGCTATTGAAGTTTAATATCTGTGAGTACTTTCCTCTCTTCGCTCTTAGGTTTTCGATTTCAATTTCTACTAATCTATGTTCTTTGTACTTTTTAGCTATTGCATTGTATGCTTCTTATTTTTCTCTATTATGTAAAATTTATGTTGTCTCCTCGCTCATTCTAGAATTTTTTTTCTGATTTTGCTCTATTGTGTCGTATTCTTGTTATCGTCTCGCTATTTCTGGTGACCCTTGTTGCTCTAAGGAAATCAGCAAACCTAGTTTTTGGTGAATTCAATTTGGAACTGAAACTCTAACCGACTCCGCAACTCTATATAAAAGAGCTAGTTAAGGGTTATTTATAGTCAGAGAAAATCTCAATTTCACTATCCATCTATCAGCTTGTTCATCTTTAGAAGGAATTTCCATACCATTTGATGGCTATCGAAACTTTGACTTCTTCAAACAACTATTTAAGTTGGACAAATTTTAGTCATTGTAAGACCCTTTAATTGACATTAACTCACTGTTTGTTTTGTTTATTTTATTTTTCCCCTTCATAAGGGTTTGTTTTCGATAATCTATCATATATAGGTAGCTGCAGAACCAGCTTTGGCATTGGCAGGAGTGAATAATGAGGAAGATTTCACTTGAGTGTTTATTCAATTTGCCATCTCTGCCTTCTTTACTTATTTGTTTGCCTTGTAAGTGGGAACAAAAGAATAGTACAGAACTTTCTAAAATTATGCTAGTTTCTTATACAAGATTTGTTATTTATTTAGTTTCTTTGGCAATTCCTTAAGACGTCAGCTTCTAGCTTATCATAATGAAATGTATGATACCAATTGATACATACACTGCATTTGGGTTTAATCATTCTTCAATATTCAACTGTCAACACTTCTCATCATTTGATTGTTTGGTTCCAACTGCTTGTAGAAAAGTTGCATCCTATACAAGCCATCCAGTTAGGAATAGAAAAAAAATTAAGTACAAGAGTTTGATGCAGAATGACGTGTTAATACTTAATATGCATTGTACAGTTAGTGGAGCTGCGCAACGGACCAATATTTTCCTATGAAAGCAATTTATAACAATACAGTGCTTATTGAAACAAGAAAAGGAGAAAATTGTGACATCAAAAGCATTATTGCTCCTTAGTTTTAGATTACCTTTTGTCGATTAGCAGACATCTTCTGATCAGTCCATAAAGTGTTTGATAAAATGTCCCTTAAGAAAATTATATTATCTGTTGCATTTTTGTTCTTCTGAACATTATTATTAGTCTTATTGAAATTCTGTGATGTTGCTTATATTCTATAGTTGATTTACATGGAGACGGAGACTCAATCTATTGAACTGTGAATGCAAGCATAGTTTAGATCATTGACGGCCTCTTTGAATCTATTTTTTCGCATCTCTATTGGGGACTCCATTTTTGGGTGTAATTTTTTATTCTATCTTCATATGCTTATGAATATATATTTACTTTACAGGGCACTAGTTATTTAACAAAAATGTACACTTTAAATGCACACTTTTTCCATAGAGCCTCCTATCATTTAAATTACTTCTAATGTGTCATCTGATATTAACCTGTGGCCTTCCAATATTTTGTTCAGACGTTTCACTTTGGCTCAAAGTAAATTTTCAAGATATTTGTTGACTATTTTGTCTTTTCTTTATTGTTTATCGCACAGCGACGACCATTACAGGCATAATTATGTAACAAAATTATATGGGCCATCTGATGTTAAATAATTAAAATAGAGCCAACCCTCCCTCTTTCTCCGGTATGTATAAATGCAAGCGGTCTGTGAGTGGTTTATAGGGCATGTAATATTTTGTATTCTTTCTATCCTCTTGAGGAGTTATTCTCTTTGCTTTGCTCCATTGGATCTTTCTGCACTCCTCTTTTTGGTGACTTTGCAAGTCATTTCTTTCTTGTGGTACTCTTGGCTTAGAAATTATTCTTTCTACTGTAATTTATTTATTGTCATAAATACACAAGTTTTTGATGTGATATTTTAACTCTAATCGTGACCATACGTTCGACAGTGTACAAAAAGGGCGCTGAACTTTTGGGTACTCCTGCAAGAATAAACTATATGCAAGGCAAAAGTAGAGTTAAAGTACTAGAGGTGAGTGATGTCTCTTTCTTCTACCAAATCATCTGTCGAGCAGATGTAGAAAGCGAGCGGAAGAACATTAATGTATGATATCTCTTATCATTTTGAAACATGACATTATATTGAGACAAAAGTGCAACATGCAGTAGCAGTATCCATGCACATTCTCAAAAAAGTAGCAGTATCCATGTATGATGACCATAAAACACTAACTAGGAAGTTTCAAGAGGGTACATTAAACGAGACTTTAAATGGTGTGCTCTTTATCCAAATCCTTTCTGGGCACCTGTACTGGTCAATTGCTAAACGTTACTTCAAAAAGTTCTTGGCTCAACTTTCTTATGGACCCCTCAGCTGTAGTGTCGTTTCCGAGTCAAATTTGTGTTTCATGCTAAGTTTGAGACTTATAATTGATGGCATTTGCTTGCTGCTACTCAGTTTGAGAATATGATTATTCAGTTTGGTAACTCAAAAGATTTGCTATGGCAATAATTTTTGCCATAGGTATAATGATTTGCTAGAGATTTTAGTCTGGCAAAGTGAAAGAAGTTTCTTCTCATTACTGTTGGTATTTTTCTATGCCTTTTTCTAATTCCAGGAAGAAGACGTATAACATCTAACCTTTGACTTGAATGACTGTAAGTTTGGTTGCACTTCTATTCATATATATAGCTTTTCTTGCACGTACAACCCTATAAATATTTTGAAGATTCAAAATTTTAAATCAAGAAATAGAAAACTGGTAAAGATACAACTCAAATACTCATTCCACGTCTACAAGTGTGCTCTGATCTGTTTCCTAATGCTATGCTAATGTTAATTACATGAGTTTCTCTGGAAGTTTATTAATGAGATGTCTAACTTCTCTTCCATTTTCTTCATGCAGGGAGTTGAGTAGCAATACTTGTGAGTGGAAACAATTATCTAGCTCTTAGGAATTCGATCTATATTAGACCACTTGTTACTACAACTTTGTAATTTCAAACTCCAGCATTTTTAAAGTGTATAATGAGACCCTTTACAATGATTAATGAATTCCATTGCTTACTACCCCCAAATAGAGAGAGAATTCTTTTATTATCTCAGATATTGCTCTATGTTGGGCGCATGTCCCCGTGCACGGCACGGGCATAACCTACTAGTATATATATAGAAGCATGCTTTTAATTTTAGTGATGGTGCTTGCAGGTTGCTGCTGGTTTGTTTTCTATGTGCGCATGAAGAGTAAAGTCAAAAGTGGTGATGAGCAAAGGAGGAAAAGAAAATTGATAGTTAAACTAGTCAGTATGATCTACAATCTATCAAAGCATTTGAATATTTTCATCTGGATCTGCACCTTATCTCATACATGGCAACAACAATCAGTTAGTTCATCTTTGTTTGTTTCAATTGCAGGTATGGAGAGGCAAAGCTACTAAATAGAGCAAAGAGATTACAATTAGGGAACTTAAGGCCCAGAAACATTCAGAAGGTTTTGCTGGTTTGAATAAGGAAATCTCACCTGCTACTTAGATTATTGGGGTGGTCAAGCTTATGAAAATGGATCAGTTACAAAATTAGGAGATTGATGTAAAGGGTGTTAAGGTCTAAGATGATCCCAAATGGGGTTTCCAAGGTATACTAGCTTCAGTAGTATTATGTGTTTAAGGTGTTATTCATGATAGAATATATCTTTGTAAAGTTAATCTCTAGTGGCGACCTTTGAATTTTTTTCTTTCTTAGTTAATGTAGTTAGTACATGATATGTATTTCTTTTCGGAAGTTCATTGCAAATGTATGGACTTTGAATCTTTTCTTTTTGTTTATTAGTTAATGTAATGTTTGAGATCTTCATACTTTAGCAATGATCTCAAAAGATATGATAATTTTGATATATATATATTAACAAAGGCAACGCTTTAAAAGCTTGGCCTCAAGATAGGAAATGCAACCTTTCAAACATGTAGCATTAGGACATGAAAACGTTGCCACATGAGGTATTAGAAGTGTAGCTTTTGTACCTTATAGGCCACGTTTTTGAAATGTGGCTTTTAAAGCAACGCTTAAAAAGCGTGCTCTTAGGGAAAAGGTTACGTTAGTTTAGGCCACCCCCAGAAAAGCGTTGCTTAAAGTCGAAAAGTGTGGCCTTTGACAAAACACCACACTTTTTGATAGTTTAGGCCACATTTTTCAAAGGTAGCTAAAGACCTAAAATGTTGTAGTGTACTTTAGGATTTACCTGTTAAATAGAAACAAGATGAGCCTCGCCAAATATAAATGCAAATTGCGGGCCCTCGATAAATGTTACAATTAAAATACTTAGACTTCGGGATGGCCCGTTTAGCGAATTTTACATCCTTCCCTAAAGATAATAACACGCTAGCCACTTTAAGCACGCTTATAATAATCTTACCTTCTTAAATACGGGTGCACATTTATGTGACCCAAATCCAAATCTCAACGAAGTCGAAATGTGTCAAAAATCGCGGGTGCATTTATGTGACGCGATCCGAGACATATTTTCACGGCGTTGCAATTCTCTAGAAATAATAATAATAAAAGCTGTTCAAAATTTAAAAGCATATGTGCTAAAACATGTATTAAAATCAAATAAATAAGCCAAATATGACAGTTGAGCGACCGTGCTAGAACCACAGAACTCGGGAATGCCTAATACCTTCTCTCGGGTTAATAGAATTCTTTATCCAGATTTCTGGTTCGCGGACTGTTAACAGAATCATAATTTCCTCGGTTCGGGATTCAACCGGTGACTTGGGACACCATTAATCTCCTAAGTGGAGAATCTGAATCTTAATAATATATCCCGTTCTGATTGTCCTTTAATTGGAAAAACTCCTTTACACCCTTGCGGGTGTAGTAAAAAAGGAGGTGTGACAAAAGCGAGATATACATTCCCTTAGCATCTCGTTTTCTCTCTATTTGATTTTAAAGACATCAAACTTCCTAGTAGTGACCTTGATGGCACCAGCATGTGCCCTCACAAAGGAGTCTGCCAACATAGCAAATGAATCTATTGAATTTAAGGGTAGGTTGTGATACCACATCATAGCCCCCTTTGACAATTTCTCCAAATTTCTTCAATAAGACGGACTAAATTTTGTCATCCTTTAAGTCGTTCCCTTTTACAGCACATATGTTGGCAGAAATATGCTCATTAGGGTCCGTGGCACCGTTATATTTCGGGACATCAAGCATTTTGAGTTTCTTCAGGATGGGCTTCGGAGCCGCACTTGGTGGGAATGGTTTCTGTATGAACTTCTTTGAATCTAGCCCTTCAGAATCGGGGGTGCGCCCGGGATCTGATCGACCCTCGAGTTATAAGTCTCCACCTTTTTATTGTTAGCCTCTATCTTCTTTTCTCCTGATTCAATATTTTTGGTAAGGTCCTCAGGCATCTTCATAATAGCGGGGTCTGCTACTGACCCGTTGTTACTCGATCTCTTTGGTGCCTGCTCGACTCGAGGAGCCATTTCCGGTGCTGTTGTGCTTGGAATTTTCTGCTGACTTTGTAGCTCAACAATAGTCACTTGCTGTGCTTGCAATATCTTAAAAATGACTTGAAGGCTAACTTCTCTTTCCTCCTGAGCTGGAGTCCTCTACACTTCATGTTGGTTTTTCCCGCGCATACTTCTGTCGGAGAGCTTATGTCAACATGCACAGCATTGCGTGAGCTCATGTTGAGGGGCATTTGTGCTGGTGCCACCCCTGGGTTTTGCGGTGGTACACCGGCATTGGCACCGTTCTCTTCATGAAGCTCAATACCGTTATTTTCGTGTGCATTTGCTGAGTTAGATATTTTTTGACCTGAAATCTGAGATTCTTGGATAAGAAAAAGTGTGAAGAACAACTTTGTGTTTTCAGAAAACTAACACCAAAATGATCACTATTATTTTTAGCCCCACGGTGGCACCAAACTGTTTACTTTAAAAATGGTATTTATAATTATATTTGATTTTGTGGTTCTAAAATATATATAAGTTATTTCAATACTAGTTGTATAGGCAATAGATGCTAAATATATGTAAAGATTATGCAAACCAAAGCTATCACAAGATTGAGCCCCGAGTTGGCTGGAAAGGGGCTTCGAGGTCTAGCTAGGGCTGTTAGCGATGAACAATTGATGGAGAAACAACGATAACGAAGGCCTGCAAGATAGCGTTTTGCGGTTAATAATGGGCAATAAATGAACAAGTAATAAATATGTAGAGCAAATGTTGAGCATGTTTAGGTAAGAGAAGCAGAGAATGTTCTATTGTATTCAAATATTCATCTGTGTTACAAAATGACAAGGGTCTCCTTTATATAGGAGGAGGGAATCCCAAGATAGTACATGTCTAATAATGACGAGGAAATGCTATTAGAACAGCTGTATAATGACTCAGTATGGATTTATACTATTCTTGAAGGCCTAGTCAGCTCCAATCACGTGTCCTTGGGGGGCTTTCCTGCCTTTTCACGACGATCATCGATTTGTACTGCTCCAAGATTGCCACAGTGAACCTTCGATATGTTCCCTCGAGGGCGGACGTCAGGGTCACACTTCAAATTCTGCTTCAAGCTCCTCGAGGTTGGGCGTGAAGTACCTAGTGGCCCCAAAGTCGAACTCTCTGATTTTGGCCGTATACACTAAGGTTAGACCAAACACCTACCTCGATTCTACGACCAAAAATCAAGATTTAATTACCGCTTTACCTCTTGATTCCACTTCCGATCCGCTTGAATCTAGTCATAATTATCTAATTAAAATCAATTAACACTAAATAAACCAATCCTAATACATGAGTATAGATTTTCCAATATTTTTCCCAAAAAATAAAAAACCGACCCCGGGCCTGCATGGTCAAAACTCGAAGTTCGAACCAAATCTCAATTACCCATTCATCCATGAACTCAAACATGTAATTGGTTTTGAAATCCGACCTCAAATTAAGGTCCAAATTCCCAAAAATACAAAGATCCTAATTTCTACCCAAGAACACCCAATTTTCCATGAAAATCCTAGATTTTAAAGTTAAACCATACAAAAAGATGAGATAGATTGAAGAAAAAGAGTTAAAATTCATTTACCTATGATTTGGGGAAGAACTTGCTCTAGGAAAATCGCCATTTGGAGTTTAGGTTTTGAAATTTTAAAGAACGAAATGAAAATCCAATCAAGACCACTTTTACTTAGCTGCAGATGTTGTATTTGCGACATGAGCTTTGCAATTGTGAGACAAGCATCGCAAATGCGAACCTGCTATAATGTGTGCTGCTGTCGCAATTGCGAAGGCTGACTTTCCTGTTGACTTCAGAAATGCGAAGTAAATGCTTGCAAATGCAAACTAAGGATGGCCAGGGCTTCTTCGCAATTGCACTCCAGCCCTCACAATTGTGAAGCATGACCTCGCAATTGCGAGATCAGTACCTGCAACAAAACACCAGGTATAATTTTTTTTTCCTAAGTCCCAAAATATTTAGTGGCCTATCCAAAACTCACCCAAGCCGTTAGAGCTCCAAACCAAATATGCAGACAAGTCTAAAAATATCATACAAACTTGCTCGTGTGATCAAATCGCCAAAATAACATCTTAAACAACGAATTTGATACCAAAACTCATGAATTTTTCAAGAATGTTCAAAATTTCTATTTTCTCAACCAAGGGTCCGATTTATATCAAAACTCTTCCGTTTTTCACCGAATTTTACATATATAACAGAAATATTATAACGGATCTGTACCGGGCTCCGAAATTAAAATACGGGCCCGATACCATCAAGTTACAGCACTATTTAATTTCTAAACACCTTTATATTTTCCAGCAAATAATTTTCTTTAAAAATTCTTTTCTCGGGCTGGGGACTTCAGAATTCGATTCCGAGCATACTCCCAAGTTCATATTTTAGTACGGAGCCTACGGGGGTGTCAAATAACGGGTCCGAGTCCGTTTGCCAAAAATATTGACCGCAGTAAACTTTAATCAATTTTGAAGGTAAAATTTAATATTTTTCTTAAATCTCACATAAAAGCTTTCTATAAACGCTCCCGAACTGCGCACACAAATCAAGGAGAAAGAAAATTACGTTTTTGAAGCCTCAGAACCCATATTGGTGTTCTAAAATTAAAGATAACCTATTGGGTTATCACAATTAAGGTCAGAGTTAAGATACCCAATTCCAAGTAACACTGGTTGCTGATTAAATTTGATGAGAAATTTTTAGTTTTTAATTAAATGACAAAATTTACTCCAAAGTCCCATCGGATTTCTTATGAAAAGTCACGTAAGTCCATTTAATTGATTTTTTTTGCTGCAGTAGTACAATTATTGATCTGAAAATGAAACGAAGACAATTTCAATCATTAAGATCAAACATAGAAATTCTAAGATAATCAATCTACATTATAATTTTATGTCACGATCCGAATTTTCCACCATTGGGATCGTGATGGCGCCTACTCGTGGTAGCTAGGCAAACCAACTTATCGTTTCCATTAGTAAAATTATTCTGTTGTCAATTTATAGCATCATTAATAATAATAACAATAACTGCGGAAGTCTAATTTTATAAGTCTGAAATGAATACGAAATGCTCAACAATATTCTCTACCAAAGATTTGGTGTCACATACTCACGAACCACTAAGAATAAACTACATATAAAGGTCTAAAAGAAATATAACAACTGTCTGTCTTGAAAACAACGAGGCAACAGTATAAATGAAAAAACATAAGAAGAGACGCCGGGCCTGCGGACGCCTGCAAGGCTACCTCAGTCTCGTGATAATAAAATCCTGCTCCCGAACTACTGCTGCTGCTGCTGCTCAAAACCTGGACCTGTGCAAAAATGCACAGAAGTGTAGTATCAGCACAACCGACCCTATGTGCTGGTAAGTGTCTAGCCTAACCCTGGCGAAATAGTGACGAGGCTAGACTGGACATCACATAAAACTGTGCAGTTATAACTATACATCGCAAAATTGAATACCAAGTAATCAACATGGGAGGAGGAACATGCTGCGGGGAGATACAAATTAACAGTAATCCAGAGTAACAACCAAATACAGCTTAATTCCACAATGAAACAAGAAATCAATATTCAGACATAAACACATGATATCATCAACTGTTGCGGCGTGCAACCCGCTCCATAATTACCATTGTTGTGGCGTGCAACCCGCTCTACAATTACCATCGTTGCAGCGTGCAACCCGCTCCACAATACCATTATTGCGGCGTGCAACCCGCTCCATAATACCATTGTTGCGGCGTGCAACCCGCTCCACAATTACCATTATTGCGGTGTGCAACCCGCTCCACAATACCATTGTTGCGGCGTGCAACCCGCTCCACAATTATCATTGTTGTGGCGTGCAACCCGCTCCACAATACCATTATTGCGGTGTGCAACCCGCTCCACAATTACCATTGTTGCGGCGTGCAACCCGATCCTCAGTATCATTTATCATTGTTGTGGCGTGCAACCCGACCCTCAGTATCATTTAACAGTCTGAGTCCCCAAGCAATAGTCACAATGAAGGGACACACAACAGACAAATACATAGCAAATATCCCGACAAGGGAGCATAATTAATAGTTCAATCATCCCGGCAAGGGAGCACAATTTACAGTTCAATCATCCCGGCAACGGAGCACAATTAATAGTTCAATCATCCCGGCAAGGGAGAATACATTAAATAGTAACAACAGAATCAACAAAACGTCCCGGCAAGGGAATAATCAGTAACTCTTTCTCTTTCTTTCTTTTCTTACTCCACGATACCACTGGAGCCCAAGCTCCAAGAAATTCTCATCTCATATTCCGTCACAAACAACAATATAACGACATCCCAGTGAGGGAACACACATTATCTCAATTATCCCGGCAAGGGGGTTACCATAACCACATTTAGTTCCAACATCTAACCACCACAACTATAACCAACCTATTACCACACTTAACCACCTCAGTTACATCTAACCGACTACCACACCCAACCACCCTATCTATAACTAATCTGTTACAATACTTAATCACCTCAGCTATAACCATAAGCTTTACCTAACACAAGGAAACATCACCCTAAGAATCCGTAATATCAATTAAGAACACAACACCAGGGAATCACAACTTAACCATAGCCCGCCAAGAGGGCAACATAATGATCTCTCCTCTTTATGACTTTTACTTCACAATTCTTTTCAAAGCACATGCTCTAGAGGTTCAATTTTCACTTGTACTTTCACAATTCGTTCTACAACAGGAGCCAACGCTCCTCAATGACACCAGTCATTTTATATACTTTCAATATTTGTATCGCAATTCGAGTCAATGCTCTTAGGAAGCAAATTATCATATTATCATTCACATGTTATTCACAACATATAGAATTACTCCAATTAAACATGGAATTCACAATCAGTTCATGGTAATCACATTATAAGGACTCACGGTCATGCTAGACACCAATGTATAGATGCTCGTCACCATGCCTATATATCGTACTCGATCATAGCAATTAGCAACAAGACTCAACTCCTATTCCCTCAAGCTAGGGTTAGACCAAACACTTACCTCAAAGCCTTGAAATCCGCTTAATCCTCAACTATTGCTTTACCTCGTGATTCAATCTCCAATTCAGTGATATCTAGGCATAATCAATTTAATAATATCAATAAAGACTCAATGGTAACAACCCATAGCCTAGATATGAATTTCCTAGATTTATTCTAAAAATCCCGAAATTAGATACCGGGCCCACATGGTCCAAACTCGAGGCTCGGACCAAAACTCAATCACCCATAACCCCACGAGTCCAAAGATACAATTTGTTTTAAGATTTGACCCAAAATTAGGGTTGAAATACCCAAAATTCTCAAAACCCTAACTTTGCTCAAAACCCATAATTTTTACCTTAAACTTCATGATTTAGGGCTAGGATTTCAGCAATTAATGAAAACAAATTGAAAGAAATAAGTGGAACAATGCTTACCCAAGAAGACTTGGTGAAGAAAAGCTATGAAAATCGCTTAATGGCTGTGGAGAAGATGAACCCGTGTGTGTTAGGTGAAAAATCCCGTCAATGTTCTGTATTGGGTCTTTTAAAATCACTGGGCGAAATTGCTCGATGCGATCGCGGGCAAAGAGATGCGATCGCATAGATTAAATGAGACTGGGCGAGAATTTGCCTTATGCGATCGCGAATAATTAAATTTGATCGCATAGAATAAACAGGCTGGGCATTGCGATCGCGGACGACTTCATGCGATCACATAGAACAAAATGGGACAACTTGAAATTTACTCTATGCGATCGCGGAGGCTCCTATGCGATTGCATAGAGCAACGTACCAGATACCAGCAAATAGCAAAAAGCAAAATAACAGATTTTCCAAGTCCAAAAACACTCCGACGCCTATCCGAAACTCACCCGAGCCCTCGGGGCTCCAAATCAAATATGCATACTGACTCAAAAATATCATACGAACTTGCTCGCGCGATCAAATCGCCAAATTAACATTATTTACATAGAATCAAGCCTCAAAACTCATGATTCTCCTTTCAAAATTCATAACTTCCAACTTTAGACATTTAGGTCCGAAACACGTCAAACGACGTCCAACTTCGATCAAACTTTACAGGAAGCGCTTAAACAATATATAAGACTTGTATCGGGCATCGAAACCAAAATACGAGCCCGATACCATAGTCTTTTAATAAATTTTCATTTTTATTTTCCTTAATAATTTCAGAAAAATAATTTAACAGAAAAATTCTTCTACTCAGGTTCTAGACCTCGAATTTCAACTCCGGGCACATGCCCGAGTCCCATATTTTTCTACGGACCTCCCGAGACCGTCCAATCTCGGGTCCGGATCCGTTTACCAAAAATATTGACCAAAATTAACTATAATCATATTAATATTAAAATTCTTCAAATTTTTCACAGATTCCACATATTTTAACATAAAAACTTTCCGGCTACGTGTCTGGACTGCGCACGCAAATCGAGGCAATAGAAAATGAGGTTTTCAAGGCCTCGAAAGCACGGAACAGATGAGGAAAACAGATGATGACCCTTTGGGTCGTCACATTTTATCCTTCAATTATATCGTATATACTATTATAATCTTTTCCTAAGTTTCATATTTGATTTTAATAATATGAGAAGTGACTTCAATAGTATGACCAACCTCTCTTCCATGTATTTCTGGAAAATGGTAGATGAGGATTTAATCATGAATTATCTTGAGCAAAATTCATTTATAGCCATTTGGGCCAAACTTATAATACCCGGTAGCCCAAAATTTTTACCTCATATAATAAAGGTTTACATCCTATTTATTATAAATTAAAATTATTTTAAAATATTATTTTCTATAGTTATCTTTTATTTTTTTATAGTAAAATAGGTATTTTATGGTATACACTACCATTAAGGCAATAAATATGCTATATACTATTTTTCTCTTTCATTCATTCAGTTATTATCTCACAAAATGATAACAAAATATTTTTCTTTCTCTATCCACGATCTCTCTCTCAGCAAGATTGTATTCACGATTTTTGAAGCACGATTCTCTCTCTCTCTCTCTCTCTCACACTTTCAACGTTTTTGCTCGAATAATTCTTGTTAAGTGTTAATGTTTTTGGGTTTTTGGCCGGTTCAAACTTCTTCTTTTTCTCTTCACTTTTTTTTTTTGAAATCTTCACCATTGTTAGGTTTTCAGCAGAAAACTTCAAATTTCCTCTTAAATGGCTGATTCAACAACTTTGAAACAAGAGGACCACTGCGGCTTTCTTCTATGCCGGATATTTCAATGGATTTTTCTACACGAATACTGTAATTTTTTTTACGCCGGAAAAGATTTGAGGGCCAGGGTTTTTGATTGTCTCCATTTTAGTTTTAGTACAATTTATACAATATTTTGCTTGGCTGGAAATGCCATCTCCGGCAAGCTTTCTTCTTTTCTTTGCTATTTAGTCACATACAATGATACAAATACATTATATTTTGTACAAATTTACTCAATTACTTTGTATTTTGGTATAAATATATTTTTTTGCTTGTATTTATGTATTTCAAAGGATTGTATTTTTTTTAATACAGCTGAATACATCTATATAAATACATGAATACGTGATATAAACGTTGAAATATATTGAATAAATATTAAAATAGAGCAGAATATAAACAGTGAGTACATTTAATTTTAAAATACAGTAAATTATTGAATACAAATAGAAATACAGTGAATACATCCAATAAAATATACTAAATACAACTGTAATAACATGTATTAGGGATAACTAAAATACTGTTAATACAAATGCATTTGAATACACTGAATATAAAATAGCGAATATAGTAAATACAAACATTGAATCTAATAAATGCAACAGTAAATAAAATTGAAACAAACTAAATACGACAATTATATACATCTGAAAAATCATTATAATTAGTTGGGTTGATAATGAGACATTTTAGAATTTATTTTGTTGAGTTATATTAGGAGTGTATCACGTTAATTGATATTATTTCCGTTATTAGATAGCTAACCATACCTATTTTTAAGGTGATCGTTACTGTATTCATGAATACATGACACGAATACATGTCAATACATACGGCTAGACTGTCCTGATTTTAAGCGCTTTTTGCTGCTGTATTCATGAATACAACAGCGTGAATACACAACCGTAACAATTGAATAGTAGCTATAGGAAGTAATTATGTATATGGTAGCTATAGGAAGTTAATAGCCACTAAACAATAGTGGTTTCTGAAAATTCCTCTATACTTTATATCCCAAAAGTAATTCTAGTGGCTAGCCATTGAATTATACATCTGGCCCACAAGCACAAACACAGGTTCACTGGAGAAATAATTTTCGCCCAAAATGGTTTAGACGGAAAACTTCACCGGTCGCAGTAGTGGCCGAAAAATTCACGGTCAACAGAAAAGCTATATAATGGCCAAATCTGCCGAAATCCAAATAGCAAGAAAACCATCTTTTAGATCTAGATTTTCATAATATCAAAATCCTTAAAAACAGTAAATAAAACGAGAAAAAAGAATCGCCGGATTTAATGGATGGTCGCTGGTATTTGAGTTTCCAAAACTCTTACTCCTATTGTAGGAGGAAATTGTATTATCCTATTAGGTCTTTTTCTAGGTTTTGCAAAATATACTAGTTAGGTACTTACAGTATCATGTGTTGCCAGAACAACATATTGAGTAAAAGAGTATGACAGATCGAGGCAACAAGGTCCATTATCTGTCGAACAAATACTCTTTGCTTTCTTTATGTTGTACATTGTTCATGAGCAATATGACACCTTTGGAGTTTTGAATTATGATGCCAATGTTGTACCTGTCATCTTCCTTGATTCTGTGTGTAGCTTCTATACCTTAACCAATGAGGTTCACATTAATTCAAGGTTGTAGGAAAATCAATTACAACCAACTAGAAACAAAAAAAAAGCAAGAGAAATTGTATTGGACTGTCACTATATAATTTATATACAATAGACTGTCAGTATATAAAATATATACAAAAATAGACTATCACTATATAAAAAATATACTCAATAGATTATCACTATAGCCAACAAA
Organism: Nicotiana glauca; assembly: GCA_026770625.1. Taxonomy (NCBI): domain Eukaryota; kingdom Viridiplantae; phylum Streptophyta; class Magnoliopsida; order Solanales; family Solanaceae; genus Nicotiana; species Nicotiana glauca. Next base: position 103,069 of record MU670478.1, read on the forward strand.
GGATCAAGCAGGGAGACACGGAAGCTAAAGCGCAGGAGTTGGGGGGTCAAGCTGGTGACTATGGGGGCTTGGAGGAGTATGGAGGATGCAAGCGCTATGTGGACCACAATTGCGCAGTGCATTAGGGAAGCCGAGAGAGAGGTATTAGGGGTCTCAAAGGGTTACTATGGTGGTCACAAGGGAGAATGGTGGTGTAATGGAGAGGTGCAAGGAAAAGTGAAAACCAAGAAAACAGCGTATCTGAAGCTAGTGGAAAATGTAAACGAGAAGGAGAAGAGGGAGAATGGGGAGCATTAAAAGTTGGCTAACAAAGAAGAAAAGCTAGTAGTTATGGCGGCCAAGACTGCAGCTTTTAGTCATTTGTATGAGGAACTCGAGGGCTGAGGTAGAGATAAAAGGTTGTTCATGTTAGCCAAAGCACGATAAAAGAAGGCATGTGACTTAGACCAAGTAAAATGCATCGAGAAAGAAGAAGGAAGAATTTTGTTGGATGAGGGGCTTATCCGTCGGAGATAGCAGAGATACTTCCATAGTCTCTTGAACGAGGAAGGGGACATGGGCATTGTATTGGGTGATTTTTAACTCTCCTGGAGTCGTTGTGACTTTGGGTATTGTAGGCATATTAGTGTTAATGAAGTTTAGGGAGATATGTGTAAGATGAGCAGGGGCAAAGCGATCGGGCCGGATAAAATATCGATGGAGTTTTGGAAGAGTGTAGGCAAGGCAGGCTTGGAGTAGCTCACTAGGTTATTTAATGCCATTTTTAGAACGAATAAGATGCCCGAAAGTAGAGGTGAGCACGATGGTTCCTGTATACAAGAACAAGGGTGATATCTAAATTGCAATAACTATCGGGGTATCAAGCTTCTTAGCCATACTATGAAAGTCTGGGAGAGAATGATAGAGCTAAGGGTTAGGAGGAGTGTGTATATTTTTGAGAACCAGTTTGGGTTTATGTCTGGGTGTTCGACTACATAAGCCATCTACCTTGTTAGGAGATTGATAGAGTAGTATAAGGAGAGAAAGAAGGACTTGCGTAGGGTCTTCATTGACTTAGAAAAGGCGTACAATAAAGTTCCGAGGGAGGTTTTGTGGAGATGTTTAAAGGCTAGAGATGTACCTGTTGCCTACATTAGGTTGATTAGAGACATGTATGATGGAATAAAGACCAGATTAAAGATGATGGGTAGGACTCAGACCATTTTATGGTTATGATGGGGTTGCATTAGCGGTTGGCACTCAGCCTTTTTTGTTTGTTCTGGTGATGAACGTACTGACGGGTGGAGGTGCCATGGTGCGTGCTATTTACAGATGATATTGTAATGATTGGAGAGATGCGAGATGGTGTAAACGCACAATTATAGGTATGCAGGAAGACCCTGGAATCTAAAAGTTTCAAGTTGAGCATGACCAAGACAAAATACTTGGAGTGTAAGTTCAGTGGCAAGACTCAAGGAGGGGAAGGGAAAGTGAGGATGGACTCGCAGGCCATCCCTACGGGAGAAAGTTTTAAGTACATTGGGTCTATTATTCAGGGGGATGGAGTGATGGTGAAGATATCACACATCGTATTGGGGCGGGATGGATGAAATGAAGATTCACTTCTGGTGTTTTGTGTGACAAGAATGTGGCACTGAAACTTAAGGATAAGTTCTACAGAGTAGTGGTCAGATCAACGATGTTGTATAGGACGGAGTGTTGGCCAGTCAAGATCGCCCATGTCCAAAAGATGAGGTTGCAGAGAAGAGGATATTGCGATGGATATGCGGGCACACTATGTTAGATAGGATCAGAAATGAGGTTATTCGCGTTAAAGTGGTTGTGTCCCCTAAAGAGGACAAGATGCGGCAAGCGTGACTTAGGTGATTTGGGCATGTGGGGAGGAGGAGCACAGACGCTCCAGTGAGGACGTGTGAGAGGTTGACATTGAAGGGACTACAGAGAGGTAGAACTAGACCAAAGAAGAGGTGGGGATAGGTTATTAGACAAGACATGGCGCAGCTTCAGCTGACCGATGACATGACCTTTGATAGGAAGGTATGGAGGTCGAGGATTAGGATAGTAGAGTAGGTAGTCTAGAGTGTTCATAACAGTATGATTGGCATGTAGTCTAGCTTTCTGTTAGTAGTAGGTTTTTATGACTAACCGTTGTTTTCTTTCATTGTTGATCACCCTACTATTGTTATTTTTATTCTGCTTTTATATAAATTTTTCATATTGTCCCTTCTTGTCTATATTTTTATTATTGTAGTGCTTATGCTTTACTGAGCCGAGGGTCTATTGAAAAAAATCTCTCTATCCTCACAAGGTAGGGTAAGGTCTGCGTACACACTATCCTCTCCACACCCCATGGTGTGGGGTAATACTGGGTATGTTATTGTTGTTGTTGTTGTAGACTGTCACTGTACAAAATATATACAAAATAGACTGTCACTATACAAAAAATATATAAAATAGATATTTTGGGCTATTAGATGTAATATGTTTGGGCTGGAAGGCCATTTCGTATCAATGAGAAAAAACATGGGCTATTAAAATTTTGAGAGGTTATGGAGGGTCATTTTCTCAATTATCCTAGCCTTTTCCCTGCAGTAACAGAACTGCTTTTGCCACCGCTCAAATGCACCTCACATATTAATATTAATTGTTGGTCTCATGTATTGTATTCCATGTTGCTATTTTGGTACTACTTATCTTTTATTCTCTCTTTTCTTTTCTCTTCCATCTTTCTTCTTCCATTGCTTTCCTCTTCTTCCTCTTGCCCTTCTTGAGCCGCGGGTCAATTGGAAACAACCTCTCTACCTGCATGAGGTAAGGGTAAGGTCTACGTACACAGTACCCTCCCTAGACCTTACCTGTTGGAATCAAACTGGGTTTGTTGTTTAATTATAAAACACTGTTCTTTACCCAAACACCTTAAATTTTCGTACATAAAAAAGTGGCCTTACCATTTTTGTTTTCTAAACAGCTATAGATCAATATTGAGTAAAGGTATCATATGAAGTGGAAGAAGAAGATCTTTTTTTTTTTTTTTACATATCTATACTACTTTTGAAATTTATTTACCTTCAATATTAAAGTTATAATTTAATTACACATTGATATATAATTTACCATTTATATACAAAATAATGCATTAGACTCCAACTTTATCTATTTTGCTCTCCCACTTCTTCCTTTTCCATTTCACTCATCTTCTTCCTTCCTTATTCTCATTGTGATGTCCAGAGAAAGAAAGGTGTTTAGATTAAGCTACCCATTGAATTTGCTCATCTTGATTTCCTAGATACTCATTAAAACTAATTTTTGAAATACTTAATTACTGAAAAATAGTGAATGCGTTGTTCACCTGCATAAGATTTGAAGTTTGAGGTTTGACACAGTTACCCACAAAAATAAAACTATTTATCCTTGTCTATCCATTTGTTTTTCTACCCATAATTTTCTACCCATAATAGTTTTTGTAGTGGAATTTTTTCTTTATTCTCCAATTATTTTTTATTTCTATGCTTTTTTTCTTCTTCTTTTTCTTTTTTTTTTCTTTTTTGCTTTTCTTTTTTCTAGTTTTCTTCCTTTTTTTTTTCCTTTTTTAATTTCGTTTAACTTTTTTTTTATATTCCCTTTCTCTTCGTAATCTAATTTTTATTTATCGTTTTTATTATTTTTTATTATTCTTTTTTTATACAATAAAAAAAATAATTGATATAGTAAATATTTTTTCACCCTTTTTAATATAACTAGTACAATATACCTTTTGTTTTATTTTTCTTTCTCATTTTTTAAATTTAATTATTAAACTGAAATAATATCAGTTGTCACTTGATCTAATACACTAAATATCACATTGACTGCTGTTGAGCACCATAAATTACATAACCAGATTCTAAGAATCAATACATGATTGCCATGCAAACCTTGATCTCCTTCCCTATAAATATCAATACACACTCTACCATTAGTAGTAATACAACCAGTTATAGAGCAGGAAAATATAATCTACAATAACTAAATCTCTATATATACTAGTTAGAATTAAAATGATAATAAAATATTTAAAAATAGAAAAAAAGTATAAGTAGCGAAAAAGATTTCTAGTACCATGTGATACCAATATGGTATATATGTATACCAACAGAGCATATGATTTCTCTAGAATATTGCTATAACTATCTGCGACTATACTACTCTACCAAAATATTAAAGGACGCAATAAAAGTACGAGAAAATTACATGCTCGTATTGCAAGCTAAATATTCGTAAAATAACTTGTTCATTTCATATACTAAGAGGGTATATAGTTGTATGGGTCGTTCCAACAGTTGCCTATAACCGTAAAATCTATTAATACACAAAATTTATGTCCATCGACATGCAATAATTCCAGCATTATTGCAACTCATGTTGATATAAATAATTTCATAATACAATTCACTTAAAATGCAGCTAAAACAACCAAAACAATCTTCAAACTACCATATGATACCAATATGGAATATAACTATACCAACATGGTATACAGTTTTACCAGTTAATTTTCGGCAACTATACTACTATTACATAACACACATGCATAAAGAGAAAAATAAAAAAATAGTGTATCACATATTAATATAATAAGATATTTCAAGATATTGTACTATATTACTATTATTAAAAGAAAATCAAATATTGTACCAATTAAATACAGCAAATACAATAAAAAAATAATTCAACTAGCATATAATACCAATATAGTATATAGCTATACTAATAGGATATATAGTTGGAATGAATTGTATACTAAAATGGTATATTTGTATACTATTTGGGTATATAATACAAATTCGTCTTCTTCTCTGGTTCAACTATATTTCAACCCAAATTTCTAAAATTTTGTCACGACCCAATTCCCAAACCCGGTCGTGATGGCGCCTCTCGTGAAGACAAGGCCAGCCAGACCATTTCAGAACACCACTTAAATCAGTTAATCAGTTATATAACAGTTCGAATATGAATTAATGATATTAATCAATATAAATACAACCCAATACAGCCCGACCGGGGTGTCACATGTCATGAGCATCTAGGAGGGTCTTTATTATAATTTTAAAGTCTATAATACATAGAGTAAAATCTGGGAATCAAGAAGAAGAAGAATCTCGGTGCCGCGAATGCCGACGGTCACCTTGCTTAGCTAAGATAGCAATACCTTCAATCTGCTACTAACCCACTACCGGGTGAACAGTACCTGCAACTGCACGCGAGGTGCAGGGAGTAAAGTGAGTATTTCCAATTCAGTGGTAATAAGAGCGAATAATATCTGAGCGGTAAGAAAACACATATGAGCACTCCAAAATGCTATAACAGACAGTAAAACCCTTTTGGAAAAATAGTAAAACCGTAACACCGAGAGAATCCTTTAGAAAATCTCAAGCTAAGTTAAAAATCTCTTTTGAAAGTATGCCTTTTCAACAGTTGCAAAAATAAATTTCAACAAGTACGAAATAAACAGAAATCTGCCCCTGGGGCTTAGTATCAACCTCTCAGTGCAGTATCAGCCCCGCGGGCTCACTCCCAACTCACAAAGTACAACATCAGCCTCTCGGGCTCAGCACTCCTTAACACGTAACACCAAAGTATCTGGTCAACAAGGCAAGTAATAGCATGTATGACAATGATGTGTGAGTGCTAAAAATTATGCCACGTAGTACAAACAGGAATGAATGCATGAATGCAATGCAATGCACATGACCGCAACGGCGCGTAGCCCGATCCATGGGTACCCTGCGCTCACTGATAGACTCCGGAGGGGCTCCTACAGCCCAAGCGCTATAATACTGCGGCGTGCAGTCCGATCCACATAATGTATCACTACAGCGTGCAGTCCGATCCATATAATATACTACTGCGGCGCGCGGTCCGATCTACATAATATATCACTGCGGCGTGCAGTCCGATCCATATAATATACTACTGCGGCGTGCAGTCCGATCCATGCATGTATATGTATGTACTGCTGCGGCGTGCAGCCCAATCCATACCTCAGTCCAGAACATGCAAATGAGCCACTCAGGCAATGTCAAGTAATAGCTTTTAACTCAAAATATCAGAAAAATGCAATTTCTGTCGTTAAACTTTAGCAATATGACTGCACATTTCAAAACAGTGTTTAACTNTAGGCATGCAAGTCACCACAATACAACACTATGATGTGCAAATCCGGGGTTTCAAACCCTCAGGATATCACTCACAAGTATTACTCACCTCGAACTGGTGAAATTCCTCGCTCGTGACACCCTTGCCCCTCAAATTATCCTCCACGTGCGTCGAATCTAATAAAAAATAGAGTGAATACATCAAAATATACTAATGGGACAACACCCAATCGAAAACAATCGAAATATAGCAAAAAAACCTCGAAACTAGCAAAACCCGAGCCCCGGGCCAGCTTCTCGAAAAATTACAAAACTTACATTACCGGATTCTTCGTCTCGCCACGAGTCTACCCATACCAAGAACTCCCGAATCCGAGCTCAAATGACCTATCAAATTCCAATTTGAAATTTGTAAAAAACTCAAGACCTAGTTCATAACTTTAGGCTCAATTCCCATGAATTTCTAGACCAATTTCACAACATAATCATGCTTTTAAGGCCAAGATTCTTACCTCACGTCGATTCCTCTTGAATGCCTCTGAAATTCCCGTCCAAAATCTCCTAAGGACGTTCAAATATGGAGGAAAATAGCTCCCAAGTCGCGGATGAATTATTGATATAAACCATTCTGCCCAGGCCTATTTCCGCGTTTGCGGTCCAAATGTCGCTTCTGCGGATTTTTTTCCGCTTCTGCGGTTTCCTTCATTTTTCCCAGGACCACTTCTGCGGTTAATAGTCCGCTTCTGCGGACTCACATTTGCAAAAAATGTTCCGCTTCTGCGGAACCTCCCAAGCCTCCTTCTTTTGCTTCTGCGACCACTAACCCGCTTCTGCGGACTCACTTAAGAGAAATAATTCCGCTTCTGCGAAACTTCCCAACTAAGCCCCAGATCGCTTTTGCGATCCTTCACCCACTTCTGCAAAAGCGGAAATACCAGATATCAGATCCTTCAGCAAATCCTTAAACTCCAAATTTCATCCCGTTAGCCATCCGAAATCACCCCGAGGCCCCCGGGACCTCAACCAAAAATACCAATACATCTTGTAACGTTATTAAAACTTGTTCCAATCATTAAAACACTATCGTTAACATCAAAATCATCAACTTTCACCAAATCAAAGCCCAAGTTCTTCAAGAACTTCTGAAATGCACTTTCGATCAAAAACCCGACCAAACGATATCTGAATGGCCTGAAAATTTGCAGACATATCCAAAATCACCTAAAGAAGCTACTGCAACTCTCGGAATTCCATTCCGACTCTCAGATCAAAATCTCACCTATCAACCGGAATCCGCCAAAATTCAAACTTCGCCAATTCAAGCCTAATTCTATACCGGACCTCCAAATTCAATTCCGACCGCACTACTAAGTCATAAATCATCCCCCGAAGCTAACCAAATCTCCAAAATTCACATCCGAGCCCTCTAACTATATAGTCAACTTTCGGTTGACTTTTCCAAAACAAGCTTCCTTCTAAGAGACTATGTGCCTCATTTCCAACTAAAACCAATTCAATTCTATCCGATCAACTCAAATACTGATATTGAAACATGAATCAACATAATACGGGGAAAACGGGGCGGTAACTCATGTGACAACTGGCCGGGTCTTCACATCCTCCCCAATTTAAACAAACGCTCGTCCTCGAGCGTGCCCAAAGTTGTACTAGAAGCCAACCAATAGCTGAAATTTTTACACCCCATCTAGTCCATAAACCATAGAACTACGTTTCACTTTCTGAAATCTTACACAAGATCAGAACCTCACATTTTTTACTCAGAATAAGCCCGAACCAGCTATAATATTACATACCTGCAACCTCGGCTGCAATCATATGATATACTACATAACTCAAATACATGCAGCGATAACTTCCATTCACAACAGCTGCCCACGACAACCAAATATCGATAGAAAATCTCTTGTTAGATAAAGTCTCATTTCAATACCTTCATATACTGCCAATGGCAATTGAAACACGCGATATACTGAGCCCATCTCTCAGATCAACCATTCATGAATCCATTTCCCTCTTGACTGATACTACAACAGATTTTCGAGCCAAACCCCGATATTACCTTTCTAACAAGCTGATATCAAATATGTTCGTACTCATTAATGACTCCAATGATCATTTTGACTCCAATCACCCCACTGGTGATATGACACCTCGATGCAGGGCTAAGCCCACTGGTGATACACGCACCAATTAGAAGCAGTCTGAACATACTCAAATCATGACAATGACTCAAACGAAAGAGTTGTACCTCAAGCTCAACAGTACCATTATAACACAAAACTGAAATCCCGTCTCATATCATAGAAATAGATTACCTGAATTCTCCTCGAAAGGTCATAACCTCACGTGGCCTTGCCACAACACGTGATCCTATCCAAACACTATTACACATGAAGCACCTCAAGTTACCGTGCTCAAAAGTAGACAGCCACGCACAGATTGGTGTCTGAAACCAAGCAATCCATCATACCCACGGTGAAGTAAGTAATATANTATTTTGAACATTATTCTCAACATCACATTGTTGCGGCGTGCAACCCGACCCAGATAACATACCCATGGCGGCATGCCACCCGATCCACACAAATATCTCACATAGGGAGATACACATCGAGCCAAATTTGCTCAGTATAACAAAATACCAAGCATCGGTTGTAAGCATGCTGAGTGCACACAATGTCTACATATAGCGTTGTAAGCTACAAAACTCAAACACAATGAATCTCAATTACGTTCCCACAGTCCAAAAATCATAACGGCCCACAGCACAGACAAGCAACTCATAGATCTCCCCATATCATTAACGAGCTCCATAATAATAGATTCACCCTATCCATCAACAATATATATCGGGGCCAATCAAGCCATCTCAATCTGAATACGTAGCCACATCAGCCTGCCAACGAACTCATTACCAAGAAGCCTGAAGCTGCTCCTTCCACTTTTTATAACTCTTGCTGGAGCCGTACGTTACGGTGCCCGACACCAAATCAATACTGAAGTCCACAATCTCGCCCGGCGACATGCCCGACCATAAGGAACGCATCCAAAAAAGTACCTCAATACCGGAATTGAATCAATGGTAGAACCTCTGTACTGACATCCGCCACGAAGGCCCAATTAATAAAGCAATACTTGCCAGCCGTCCGCTGGTCTCTGGAATACAAACTACCCTGCTAGAACATAATCCGATGCACCTTGCCACGCAAACTGTGGCATTTTTCGACATAGTCCATAACACAATAGTCTAGACAACCTGACATTGGGACAACCAGTCTGCAATCTAATATTATAACCCAAATTTAACAAACCAAGCAAAGAAAGATCCATTCGGACCTCCAATTTCCAATAACTGCCAGACGATGTCGATATACACGGTCTACAACCACTGCATAGTCGGATCACGAGAATTTCTAGTCTCCAAAACATATAACACATGAATCACTAGGCCTGATCCCACATTCCGCCGTACGAATACATAACACACATCATGTATCCATTCATACCACGAAAGTTATTCAAAAGTTTCCCTGCGCCACCAAACACACTTAGATATCAACAGTCGATCTATCAAGAAAAATGCCGCAACACTACCGAAGTGCCATCAACTTGATAATATTGCCCTTTTTCTGAAACGTATACCCTTGTCAAATCACTATGATTAGCAACACCCTTTCCGCAGTCATATGAGGATCATTCACCCTAATCCTCTGAAGATCGATTCTTAAATCACCTGCAGCTGCCTGTGCTGCTTAAGAATTTTAATGACTTTCCATCCCGAACTGAATCGAACCTTACACACACAAACCCCAATCCTCCACAACATATCGCATATACCATGCCACACTAGGATAACATGGGAACTTTTATATCCCTTCCGCGCTGCAGACATCGACGCACTCAACTAGTCAAGATCTTTCATTGATCCCATTTAGAAGAAAAATCATTACACACTCTATGCTTCTCATACCCATAAGGAATATACTCATCTTCAAACCACGGTAAAACCCAATAAGAACTTTCTCCCAATTAAATCTATCAGATTTCCTTTCTGATTCATCCTCAACTTGATATTTCTCCCTCGCTGTAGTATCACATTGCCTCAATCCAGGCCGACCACAGGAGACTCTAACATAAGACCACGCTGTCTAAGACCCATATTCCACTGAATGTTTTCTCAACCGTGCCCAGGAATACCACATTCCCGAATACTTTACTTGAAGGACTTCATGCGAATTTGAATTCGTTACCATTACTTCCCAGATACTGATACATAGAATCCCATAATCAACATTAAATACCACATACACAACCTTGAGACACCTGATTATTATGTGCCAAATATTGGACACAATAAAACCATTCTCGAGAGTCATTCACTCTTACACAGCTGTAATTTACCTGACTTAACGAACAGAACCACTCGTGCCTTATTAGCATTCTGACACCGCAGAACATGATCTCATACCAATACAACCTAACATCTTCCTTCTTTATACACTGAGCATTCTTTATCAACAACCGCTCAAGACATTCTAGTATTTCCTCACATCTACGATGCACCATATAACCTTTATCAAAATTTTGCTTCACTCGTGCCGTCCTCGGCTCATTTTCTGCATCCAGAACTGATCCGCCAGCATACCACGAAATGGACCCAACATAGCACATAACCGTGCGATCAGCTAATCAACAGCAACCTCCCCAACTTGGCTCGAAGCCATCTATCAGGACACATTTAATAACCCATAATACTGTTACTCTAATAATGCCACAATACCATAGTGAGATCAAACTCAAACCACTTATAAGTTGTGAAAACACAGATCATCTAGTATTATAA